>JAECUM010049668.1:0-10029 GCA_016617855.1 Megalonaias nervosa | reverse complement strand
TCTGCAATATGACAGAGTTATTAGAAACTTGTAAAAAATTTGCCAATGTCTGCAATATGACAGAGTTATTAGAAACTTGTAAAAAATTTGCCACTGTCTGCAATATGACAGAGTTATTAGAAACTTGTAAAAAATTTGCCACTGTCTGCAATATGACAGAGTTATTTGAAACTTGTAAAAAATTTGCCACTGTCTGCAATATGACAGAGTTATTAGAAACTTGTAAAAAATTTGCCACTGTCTGCAATATGACAGAGTTATTAGAAACTTGTAAAAAATTTGCCAATGTCTGCAATATGACAAAGTTATTAGAAACTTGTAAAAAATTTGCCAATGTCTGCAATATGACAGAGTTATTAGAAACTTGTAAAAAATTTGCCAAAGTCTGCAATATGACGAAGTTATTAGAAACTTGTAAAAAATTTGCCACTGTCTGCAATATGACAGAGTTATTAGAAACTTGTAAAAAATTTGCCAATGTCTGCAATATGACAAAATTATTAGAAACTTGTAAACAATTTGCCAATGTCTGCAATATGACAAAGTTATTAGAAACTTGTAAAAAATTTGCCAATGTCTGCAATATGACAGAGTTATTAGAAACTTGTAAAAAATTTGCCAATGTCTGCAATATGACAAGTTATTAGAAACTTGTAAAAAATTTGCCAATGTCTGCAATATGACAAAGTTATTAGAAACTTGTAAAAAATTTGCCACTGTCTGCAATATGACAGAGTTATTAGAAACTTGTAAAAAATTTGCCAATGTCTGCAATATGACAGAGTTATTAGAAACTTGTAAAAAATTTGCCAATGTCTGCAATATGACAAAGTTATTAGAAACTTGTAAAAAATTTGCCAATGTCTGCAATATGACACAGTTATTAGAAACTTGTAAAAAATTTGCCACTGTCTGCAATATGACAAAGTTATTAGAAACTTGTAAAAAATTTGCCACTGTCTGCAATATGACAAAGTTATTAGAAACTTGTAAAAAATTTGCCACTGTCTGCAATATGACAAAGTTATTAGAAACTTGTAAAAAATTTGCCAATGTCTGCAATATGACAAAGTTATTAGAAACTTGTAAAAAATTTGCCAATGTCTGCAATATGACAAAGTTATTAGAAACTTGTAAAAAATTTGCCAATGTCTGCAATATGACAGAGTTATTTGAAACTTGTAAAAAATTTGCCAATGTCTGCAATATGACAGAGTTATTAGAAACTTGTAAAAAATTTGCCAATGTCTGCAATATGACAAAGTTATTAGAAACTTGTAAAAAATTTGCCAATGTCTGCAATATGACAAAGTTATTAGAAACTTGTAAAAAATATGCCAATGTCTGCAATATGACACAGTTATTAGAAACTTGTAAAAAATTTGCCAATGTCTGCAATATTGACACAGTTATTAAAAAACTTGTAAAAAATTTGCCAATATCTGCAATATGACAGAGTTATTAGAAACTTGTAAAAAATTTGCCAATGTCTGCAATATGACACAGTTATTAGAAATTTGTAAAAAATATGCCAATGTCTGCAATATGACAGAGTTATTAGAAATTTGTAAAAAATATGCCAATGTCTGCAATATGATAGAGTTATTAGAAACTTGTAAAAAATTTGCCAATGTCTGCAATATGACAAAGTTATTAGAAACTTGTAAAAAATTTGCCAATGTCTGCAATATGACAAAGTTATTAGAAACTTGTAAAAAATTTGCCAATGTCTGCAATATGACACAGTTATTAGAAACTTGTAAAAAATTTGCCACTGTCTGCAATATGACAAAGTTATTAGAAACTTGTAAAAAATTTGCCACTGTCTGCAATATGACAGAGTTATTAGAAACTTGTAAAAAATTTGCCACTGTCTGCAATATGACAAGTTATTAGAAACTTGTAAAAAATTTGCCAATGTCTGCAATATGACAAGTTATTAGAAACTTGTAAAAAATTTGCCAATGTCTGCAATATGACAAAGTTATTAGAAACTTGTAAAAAATTTGCCAATGTCTGCAATATGACAGAGTTATTTGAAACTTGTAAAAAATTTGCCAATGTCTGCAATATGACAGAGTTATTAGAAACTTGTAAAAAATTTGCCAATGTCTGCAATATGACAAAGTTATTAGAAACTTGTAAAAAATTTGCCAATGTCTGCAATATGACAGAGTTATTAGAAACTTGTAAAAAATTTGCCAATGTCTGCAATATGACAGAGTTATTAGAAACTTGTAAAAAATTTGCCAATGTCTGCAATATGACAGAGTTATTAGAAACTTGTAAAAAATTTGCCAATGTCTGCAATATGACAGAGTTATTAGAAACTTGTAAAAAATTTGCCAATGTCTGCAATATGACAGAGTTATTAGAAACTTGTAAAAAATTTGCCAATGTCTGCAATATGACAGAGTTATTAGAAACTTGTAAAAAATTTGCCACTGTCTGCAATATGACAGAGTTATTAGAAACTTGTAAAAAATTTGCCAATGTCTGCAATATGACAGAGTTATTAGAAACTTGTAAAAAATTTGCCACTGTCTGCAATATGACAGAGTTATTAGAAACTTGTAAAAAATTTGCCACTGTCTGCAATATGACAGAGTTATTAGAAACTTGTAAAAAATTTGCCACTGTCTGCAATATGACAGAGTTATTAGAAACTTGTAAAAAATTTGCCACTGTCTGCAATATGACAGAGTTATTAGAAACTTGTAAAAAATTTGCCAATGTCTGCAATATGACAAAGTTATTAGAAACTTGTAAAAAATTTGCCAATGTCTGCAATATGACAGAGTTATTAGAAACTTGTAAAAAATTTGCCAAAGTCTGCAATATGACGAAGTTATTAGAAACTTGTAAAAAATTTGCCACTGTCTGCAATATGACAGAGTTATTAGAAACTTGTAAAAAATTTGCCAATGTCTGCAATATGACAAAATTATTAGAAACTTGTAAACAATTTGCCAATGTCTGCAATATGACAAAGTTATTAGAAACTTGTAAAAAATTTGCCAATGTCTGCAATATGACAGAGTTATTAGAAACTTGTAAAAAATTTGCCAATGTCTGCAATATGACAAACTTATTAGAAACTTGTAAAAAATTTGCCAATGTCTGCAATATGACAAGTTATTTGAAACTTGTAAAAAATTTGCCATGTCTGCAATATGACAGAGTTATTTGAAACTTGTAAAAAATTTGCCAATGTCTGCAATATGACACAGTTATTAGAAACTTGTAAAAAATTTGCCAATGTCTGCAATATGACAAAGTTATTAGAAACTTGTAAAAAATTTGCCACTGTCTGCAATATGACAAAGTTATTTGAAACTTGTAAAAAAGTTTGCCAATGTCTGCAATATGACAGAGTTATTAGAAACTTGTAAAAAATTTGCCAATGTCTGCAATATGACAAAGTTATTAGAAACTTGTAAAAAATTTGCCAATGTCTGCAACATGACAAAGTTATTAGAAACTTGTAAAAAATTTGCCAATGTCTGCAATATGACAAAGTTATTAGAAACTTGTAAAAAATTTGCCAATGTCTGCAATATGACAGAGTTATTAGAAACTTGTAAAAAATTTGCCAATGTCTGCAATATGACAAAGTTATTTGAAACTTGTAAAAAATTTGCCAATGTCTGCAATATGACAGAGTTATTAGAAACTTGTAAAAAATTTGCCAATGTCTGCAATATGACACAGTTATTAGAAACTTGTAAAAAATTTGCCAATGTCTGCAATATGACAAAGTTATTAGAAACTTGTAAAAAATTTGCCAATGTCTGCAATATGACAGAGTTATTAGAAACTTGTAAAAAATTTGCCAATGTCTGCAATATGACAGAGTTATTAGAAACTTGTAAAAAATTTGCCAATGTCTGCAATATGACACAGTTACTAGAAATTTGTAAAAAATATGCCAATGTCTGCAATATGACACAGTTATTAGAAATCTGTAAAAATATACCACTGACTGCAAAATAAGTTATTAGAAATTTGTAAAAATATACCATTGTCTGCAATATTACACAGTTATTAGAAATTTGTAAAAATATAACAGTCTGCAATATTACACAGTTATTATAAATTACTTCTATCCCCATTTTCTTGGCATAAAAGATGTTAATTTTCACATTATATGAGATGAAATCAAGAATGAGATGGAAAATATTAGCACTACATCACATTTTGAATCTATGCTGTATGAGTGAGGCTCAATACCACAGTACATTTTGAATATATGCTGTATGAGTGAGGCTCAATACCACAGTACATTTTGAATGTATGCTGTATGAGTGAGGCTCAATACCACAGCACATTTTGAATGCTGTACGAATGAAGCTAATACCACAGCATATTTTGAATGTCTGCTGTATGAGTGAGGCTCAGTACCACAGTACATTTTGAATGTATGCTGTATGAGTGAGGCTCAATACCACAGCACATTTTGAATGCTGTACAAATGAAGCTAATACCACGGTACATTTTGAATGTATGCTGTATAAGTGAGGTTCAATACCACAGCACATTTTGAATGTCTGCTGTGTCAATAAGGCTCAATAACTCATCACATTTAAATGTCTGCTTTATGAGTGAGGCTCAATACCACAGTACAATACATTTTTAGTGGAAAGAAATTAATAAAACTTTAACAGGAAAAATGCTGACTTAAAACCAAATTATGTAAAATCTGCAGGAACTAACAAGGAGCATCGACTCAACTGTCAGATGCTAGGGTACATAGTTCTGAGTTCAAACATAAAAATACAACTAAGGTGATCTTTCAGGCATAAATTTTGCTTTTGTTTACCTTCCAGATGTGAACAGACATGCTTTCTTTTCATTATTAACCAAAATTTACCTCTGTCATATCTCAAAGCTTTGTCCAGTTCCCCAAAATTTGCAGTAATGCATTTTGATGTTTTGCCAAGCTCTGGTTTGCCTTTCTATTGTGTAGTGATGAAAACCGAAACAGGCTGTGTGATCTAGACCATGCTGTTTATGACTGAATGTGCAATGTTAGTGGATAAATACAGCACCATTTCAAAACCACATAATAACTTACCATCTACAGTCAAATCAACCGCTCTGACCCAATCCTCATGGCCTGGTAATGTCATCACTGAAGTAAACTGGTAATACAATATGAGAAAAATTCTCTAAACCAAATATTACATGCAAACTGATTAATGCATAGAAATAATACATCAGAAAAGGTTCTGTTATTTTAAAAAATTATGAATTCATCATGACTATTCCTAATTAAATAAATTAATTACAAAAAGACATAACCTAAATATTGCTCAGTTGGGTAACGGAGATATTTTTGTGAATTAGAATTCACACACATGTGGAAACTATGATGTGGAAAGAAAAGGCTGAAGCACTAAGTTCCTACCATCCATTAATATCAGTGTTGCTTTTCTTCTTTTTCCACAAAATATATAGCGTATAATTCATTTTTAATTTTTATTCATGACTTGCTTATATATGCCTAAATCATATAAAATTGGACTTGGTGAACTCATATCATTGGCCACGCTAGGCTAATAGGGTAATAGGGGCAAAGCAGTACATGCCATTCGAGTCGGCATTGTTTACTTTGCTAGATGTTTTCAATTAACTGGCTTTGGTGGGTCACAAAAACTGCATTACCGAAAGGGATGGTGGTCACAACTAGTGGTTAATTATGTTTGACAGTTTATGGGGCCATCAAGTTGTAAAATTCTGGATTTCCCAGAAAAGTCACTCATATACTATGCATGGACATGTGTTAATGGAGGCCATGTGTTAATGGAGTTCCTATTATCACATACTTCATTATGGCACAATAATGTGACAATACACTCCATTATAACAAAGTTCCTATTATCACATACTTCATTATTGCACAATACCTGTGACAATACACTCCATTATAACAGTTTATGTAATAACACGCTCCATTACAACACAGTATCTGTTATTACATGCTTCATTAATGCAGTTCATGTGATAACACACTCCATTATAACACAGTTCCTGTTATAACATGCTCCACTGTAAGACAGTTCCTGTCATAAGTATGGTGATGGATCCCATTTCATTAAGTGATGGTCAAGTTATATGCATCCTATACTTCATTACAAGGACATCTTACATACAGGATCTCAAATGAGATCTCATATGAGATTCCGTTTATCACATAGTTTTTATTTGAATGGAAATAATTTAGAGAGAAAGAAAAATAATTTCATTCATTCTTTTTCAAATGCTTCACCTTTCATTTGTGCATGTTAAAAAACAGTCCCTGATGCAGGTCTGTAACCATTAACATTTAAAAGTAGATTCATTTTACAAATTATAAATCAAAAAGGAACTGTCCTTCCAAATAAATAGAACATTTGACACAGACAAAATCATTTTTCAACACAAAATATCCAATGGAAATTCTGTGTGATGTCACACAGTTTGACTTGGGTTAAGGTAGACAATCAAGGTTCATACCTATCAAGAGTGTCAGTTTCACCACTAAGCATTCCATTTGTTAGGATATTCGGGTGATGGAAAAATTACTGGATGCAGAAATTAAAGATTCACTGTAATGTACTTGTGAATGAATATTTGAATAAACTGATTTGGATCAGCAGACTACAGTAGACATATATAAAATTTTACTTAGAATTGGAACAGTAGACTACAGTAGACATACATAAATTTTATTTAGAATTGGAACAGTAGACTACAGTAGACATATATAAATTTTATATGGAAATGGAACAGTAGACTACAGCAGACATATATAAAATTTTATTTAGAGCTCAAATTGCATCACATAATAAGAAACATTAGCTAATTTGAGCTATTTTACCACTTTAAAATGCTGTGGTTGGATAAATTTCTGTCATTTGGGAGACCAATTTATGTCCATGTTCTTCTGCAAATAGAGGTGAGTTTATTTTCTTCATAAGTTAACATTTAAACCACACCTGTATATAGGGTGGATTCCATGTTACAGGTATAATGCCCAACCCTCCTCCCAAGCCCACTATTATAATAATGCAGGAGTATTACATGTATCATGTACCTCATTATAAGGCAGTTTTACTTTAAGCAGTATACTTCATGATTGCACAGTGTTACAATGAATATATTCCATGACTGCAACAGACAGTGTTATCATGAGTATACTCCATGACTGCCACAGACAGTGTTGTAATGAGTCTACTCCATGACTACCACAGTGTTATAATGAGTATACTCCAAGACTGCCACAGTGTTATAATGAGTATATTCCATGACTGCCACAGACAGTGTTATAAAGATTATATTCCAGGACTGCCACAGTGCTATAATGAATATACTCCATGACTGCCACAGACAGTGTTATAATGAGTATACTCCAAGACTGCCACAGTGTTATAATGTGTATACTCCCAGGCTGCCAAAGACAGTGTCAAAGTGAGTATACTCCATGACTGACAAGAGTTATAATGTGTATACCCCATGACTGCTACAGGCAGTGTTATAATGAGTATACTCCAGGACTGCCACAGTGCTATGGGTACCACAATGCTGGCCAATTCTGCGCATCAGGTAATTCTGAGCAATGATATGTCATTTCTGTAAACATTGGATCACGTGTTATTTTGGGTCAAAAATCCATTTTGTATCAAGAAAGAATGATTGTACTTTAATTAAGAAAAGTGATATTCATAAAATGTACAAAAATATCTGACATTTCAACTCTAAATGCATATGAAAATGTGATTTCTAAATGTCAACATGAAGACACACTCCATGACCTTCTTGAACCTGTAACCCAGAAAATCCTATTTACTATGTATCTTTTAGAATCATACAAATAAATACATTATTTAAAAGATGGAAATGTATACCTTAAAAAAATTTTGCATCTTAATCCAATTTTTTAAAATTTTGCAAGAAGTTGTCCCACACGTACAAAATTGTCTGCTACCCAACATGTCAACTTGCTGCTAGAACAGGATTCTCAAGAAATTCTCCCCCCCGTATAGTCTGTTCCTAAATTCTTTAGTAATTTTCCCCCATAAACAAGACATTATAAACACATTACATCCTACTCGTTGTTGTTTCTCTCCCACATAATAGCTTATTTTTTCATAAAATGTTGAACTTTACTCATTTTTTTACAAGATCGGTTTAGTTTGCTTGATATCTCTTGCCATTTACTGGCATTGTTACGTTGAATTTTGTAAAACTAGCTATAAACCTGACCTAATTACTCGACTGAACTGCTGATAGAAACAGTCCAAAGTAATGTATTTCATTTCTACAGCCCGATGGATAAACATTACATCTTTTCCAAGCTGAATACAGAATAGGCCGACATATCACAAGTCACGAACACATGGGGGTGGTATCCCGTGTATCCAAAATTAATATTATTTTGAACAGAATATTCTGGTGTCAATTGCTTCTTTTCAAATGGTAAGCACTGCAGTATTTTATTTTCATCAATCGGTCAAATTTGGTATGCGTTTTGCTTCAATATTGGAGACGGAAACCTTACATGCACAGAAATGCCCGACAGCATTGTATATTCAATGACTGCCACAGACAATGTTATAATGAGTATACTCCAGGACTGACAAGTGTTATAATAAGTAAACCCCAAGACTGCCACAGACAGTGTTATAATGAGTATACTCCAGGACTGCCACAGTGCTATGAGTATATTCAATGATTGCCACAGACAGTGTTATAATGAGTATACTCCAGGGCTGCCAACGACAGTGTTAAAATGAGTACACTCCAGGACTGTCACAGACAGTGTTATAACGAGTATATTCCAGGACTGCCACAGACAGTGTTATAATGAGAAAATATGGTAGTAAAATTGCACCAGACATTGCTTGTTCATAGAGATTTGTCAATAGGTTTATGAAATGTGACTATTTTGCCAAAGAAAGTGATATGCTAACAAGTAAGCATGGTCATTATGGCTTTGGCCATTAGTCAGTTATTTAAATAACCTCACCTGTCTGCCAGAGGCTGTAACCTGCTCTATGTAAAGATGGACTTTCATATCATCTCCTGCACAGGCCAGAAAGACAACTGAAGACAAGAAATTATCCAACATAAAATGGAGATAATTATTGTTTCATGCATATATCAAACCATTATTCACAAATATAAATATAGAATTCCACAACAGAATCTACAATATACAGGACTTCATCCATCATATTATACACCACTGTCTACTGCATACAGGACTTCATCCATTATATTATACACCACTGTCTATTGCATACAGGACTTCATCCATCATATTATACACCACTGTCTATTGCATACAGGACTTCATCCATACACCACTGTCTACTGCATACAGGACTTCATCCATTATATTATACACCACTGTCTATTGCATACAGGACTTCATCCATCATATTATGCACCACTGTCTATTGCATACAGGACTTCATCCATTATATTATACACCACTGTCTACTGCATACAGGACTTCATCCATTATATTATGCACCACTGTCTACTGCATACAGGACTTCATCCATTATATTATACACCACTGTCTATTGCATACAGGACTTCATCCATCATATTATACACCACTGTCTACTGCATACAGGACTTCATCCATTATATTATACACCACTGTCTACTGCATACAGGACTTCATCCATTATATTATACACCACTGTCTATTGCATACAGGACTTCATCCATACACCACTGTCTACTGCATACAGGACTTCATCCACACACCACTGTCTATTGCATACAGGACTTCATCCATCATATTATACACCACTGTCTACTGCATACAGGACTTCATCCATTATATTATACACCACTGTCTACTGCATACAGGACTTCATCCATTATATTATACACCACTGTCTATTGCATACAGGACTTCATCCATACACCACTGTCTACTGCATACAGGACTTCATCCATACACCACTGTCTATTGCATACAGGACTTCATCCATCATATTATACACCACTACTGTTATAAATGTTTACCTAATA
>JAECUM010049667.1:0-30277 GCA_016617855.1 Megalonaias nervosa | reverse complement strand
GGAGAAGTAGCCATAACAAGATTTTCAAGATAGCTTCCATCGTGACCATATATGAGAATAGCATCATTTTCTTTCATACACCTAAGTAACTCTTCTGGTGAAAACCCACTGCTGACATGACTTTCTGTTTAGGATGAGTTGTGGCAAGAAAATTTTCAAGATGGTTGCCATGGTTGGGCATGTAAAGATTCATGGCAATCCTCCAAGTAGCTTAGGAGATGTGCTTAATGGACAGCTAGATGACAGACAAAAGACTATCCCAGATGCTCTTCTGGTCTATGACCAGTCAGTAAAAATTTTGTAGTAGCTGTAGCAACAAGATTGTAACACCGTATTAATCTACAAAACAAAAAGGGCAATAACTCCTATAAAAATGGTGGGAGCAAATTCATTTGTTAATACTTGCATTTTCCAGTAATGACCATGATATTTATCAACCTTCATAGCAATCCATCAGAAACTGCAAACTATGTACTGAACTGAAGGACAGTTGGAAGGATGGATGGATGGATGGATTTATGAGCACGCAGAATTACTATATAAAAACATATCAGAAGTGACAAAGCTTGACACAATCATATAAAGGAATAGGCATACATATATCTGCAGATTATTCGATCTGATTCCATGTTTCAAAATCAAATGAATTACCTGGCTGCCAATCCAAGTTAAAATTTTGACACATTCGGAATATTCAGGTATCCATTAAAATACATGAATGATATTCTCACAGTTCCTGTTGAGTCATAATTTGTGCCTGTTTTTCTCACAGTTCCTGTTGGCTCATAAATTGTGCCTGTTTTAATTACAGTTCCTGTTTGGTCATTATTTGTGCCTGTTTTACTCCAAGTTCCTGTTGTGACATTATTTGTGCCTGTTTTATTCCAAGTTCCTGTTGTGACATTATTTGTGCCTGTTTTATTCCAAGTTCCTGTTGTGACATTATTTGTGCCTGTTTTATTCCAAGTTCCTGTTGTGACATTATTTGTGCCTGTTTTTCTCACAGTTCCTGTTGGGTCATAAACTGTGCCTGTTTTAATTACAGTTCCTGTTTGGTCATTATTTGTGCCTGTTTTATTCCAAGTTCCTGTTGTGACATTATTTGTGCCTGTTTTATTCCAAGTTCCTGTTGTGACATTATTTGTGCCTGTTTTATTCCAAGTTCCTGTTGTGACATTATTTGTGCCTGTTTTTATCTGCTTTTAAGCATACTGCTCTCATGCAAAGCCTATTTTACACTGCTTCCATAAGAATCTCTGATGTAAACAATATCTCTATGGTAACAAATCCCTAATAAATTTGTATTTTCTGTGTGCTATTTAATAAAGAAAAACACGTACAGATGACTGATATCCACAGGCAAAATCTGTATACAATATTACTGAAATAATCTCACTGATAATGCTGTATTCTACTGATGAGAAGGAATTATCTTTCCAGATAAACTGAATAAAAGCAATCCGTTTAAATAATTAGACAACAGAAACTAGAATGGACTTGAATATGATAGTTAATTACTTACATAAGTGGATAAAACATAGAATTCAGAACAGATTAACAGCTGGTGCCTGTTTTTTTATCACTGGTATAACTCACGTTATTGGATAATGGAGTCTGCTGCTGAAGCAAGATATGGACTAAATTTAAATCCACATAAATTAATTTTGGAATAAATAAAAAAGAAGCACTTTAAGAAAACTTCATGTTCTTTACTTAAAACTAAAAACCCCATTTAAAATTTCTGTAGGATGAGGAGATACTGCCATGACATAAATATTCCACCTAAATCCTAAATATGCAGTTTCTAATTCAGATTCTGTTTATCCCAATGGGGCCTTGACAACAGAAGTGAAAAATTTGAAGTAAATGTTGTTTGCTTCTTAATTACAACAGTGTTACCTTATTATAATGCCATCAATATAGGCTGCCCTCTTCATAACACTGATTATAATGCCAGCAATAAAGGCTGCCCCTTTCATAACACTGATTATAATGCCATCAATATAGGCTGTCCCTTTCATAACACTGATATGATCATGTATCCCATTAATAGTTCATTATTTATCACTTGCTGCTTGATTTATTCAACTTCATCTTAGTTTCTAACTGGTGATTCCACATCAATGAAAACCATTTTGTATTTTTATGCACTAGAATGATAGCTTTTTGAAACATCCCTCACTCTCATGACAGCCTTATGAAATACCCCTCATTCTCAGGACTGCCTTTTGAAACATCCATCACCATCATGACAGCCTTTTGAAACATCCCTCACGCTCATGACAGACTTCTGAAACATCCCTCACTCTCATGACAGACTTCTGAAACATCCCTCACTCTCGTGACAGCCTTTTGGAATATACCTCACTGTCATGACAGCCTTTTGGAACATCCCTCACTATCATGACAGCCTTTTGGAGCATCTCTATCATGACAGCCTTTCGGAACATTGCTTACTATCATGACAGCCTTTTAGAACATCCCTCATTCTCATGACAGCCTTTGAAACATCCCTCACTCTCATGACAGCCTTTCAGAACATCCCTCACTGTCGTGATAGCCTTTTGGAACATCCCTGACTCTCATGACAGCCTTTTGAAACTTCCTCTACTATCCTGAGAGCCTTTTGGAACATCTCTCACTTTCATGACTGTAAGCCTTTTGGAACTTCTCTCACTAATATGACAACCCTTTGGAACATCCCTGACTCTCTTGACAGCCTTCTGAAACATTTCTATCATGACAGCCTTTTGGAACATCTCTCACAAACATGACAGCCTTTTGGAACATCATTTACTATCATGACTGTCTTTTGAAACATCCCTCGGTATCATGACAGCCTTCAGGAACATCCCTCTGTATCATAACAGCATTTTGGAACATCCCTCAGTATCCTGACAGCCTTTTGGAACATGCCTCACTATCATGACAGCCTTCAGGAACATCCCTCACTATAATGTCTATCCCTTATCTTATGAATATTGTTATAATCTGGGAGCAATAAATCTTTACAAATTTTATACAACACATTGTTGAGTGTTTGAATATGTTCATCCAGGCGGGATGAGAAAAAAAATAATTATAATTTCTTTACAGTTTGAAAAGGCACAGTCTTAGTACTAAACCAGAATCTGCAACACTGGACCCTTTTTTCTTTATTTCTTCTACATATTTAACCTCTAAACAATGGATGCCTTACTATATACACCACTCCCTCGATAACTCGTGCACAACGGGGTCCACAAACATAGATCGCGCTATAAGCGAGGGTGCGAGTTACCAAGGGACCTCCAAAAATTGAAAAAAATCGCTTGGACATCGAGAAAACAGCGGGGGAGGAGTGTCGGGGTTAGGGAACTTCGCTGTTTAATGACTGAATCCTCATTTTACATTCACGCCTATAATAATTTTCAATAGCGCACTTTTTCTAATGAAGTTGTTCGTTATTCTGTTTAAATAACATTTATTTTCAAAATGTCCAACATGTGAAAGATTGTTTCAACTGGTTTCAACTACCATTACGTTTACACGAAAAACATGCGTGTATTACGTCACTGCTTTTTGTTTTCTTGATGAATCTGGTTCCAGGAGTGGTATGGCATTGTATCCTACTAAACTGGGAGTGAAAAGAGCAGGGAACTAGACTAACTGTTGATACACCACCAAACAAGATTCATTTTGTTCAAAAAGCAAGCAAAATTTTCGTGAGACAATCGTCTACGTCGAATCTCAATTTTTGTGCTGTTCAATTAGTACAGTATTGATATCGTGATTTCATTGGAAGCAATAATGAAACTTTTTATCATTCTTGAGGATATCTCAAAGTGCCAGTTCAAGAATTCTCTGAAACTTGCTTGCCCACAATGGTCCGTATCTGTGAAACCAAGTTCTTTATTTTACGAAGTATAATATTCTTTTCGCTTGGTTGCCATGCTATCTTTGATCACAGTTACCAATGAGTCAGTTAATTTAAGGTAGTTTATGTTACATACACAATAACATTTATAACAGTGTTCAATTGATCAACTGAAGTGAGTTCACCTGACATACGACTGGGGCAGCTAGATTTTAAGTTTGTAGGATTTTCGTGCCTTTTAACTTTCTTTTATTTCACCTCCATTATTTGATTCAAAAGACATAATTAATGTGATAATACAAAGGAGGCCAGCTTTTAATTCAGTGCAACAATGCAACAAATACTTCTGCAAGTCAGTTATCAAAACACGGTCGGCACCTAAATAGGTTGTCAGAGAAATGCTTGCAGACCTAGCTGTTACAGTAGATTGACACATTTTACGTTTAATTACAAGAGGACACATTGCATTTATGATGACTACACTTAAAAGGAACTAGAAGATAGAACTAGAACAAAAATTTCAACTGATAAAAAAATTTAATTTGTATTTATTTATTAAAGTACTGCCTCCACTCGGCGTAAGTGACATTTTCATTGATCGAAATTTCCTTACATATTGTTAATTGCTGTGTGCTAGGAATGTCACTTGGAAAGAAAATGTAAAAAAATTGTATGACTTATTTTTAAATTTGGTATTTCATAATGTTGATTAAAATTTCCAGGTCCTATCTACCGTTTTCGACAATAAAACGAGCGATATATCAAAGTTTTTGTATCTAATTTTGATCACGATTTCCATAAAGTTCATAAAATAGGGATCTATTTTTTGGGTTATTTCTGGTTTTAAAAAATGGGATCCATGCCTGACCCTGCGTTATCAGCAGGTTCGTGAGTTATCAGGGCGAGAGTTATCAAGGGAGTGGTGTTATGTAAATAACAATGACAAATTCTAAGAACCGTTTTACCTTATTTCCACAAAATATTTAACCTTGAAATGAATGAACCTGTCAATTAAGGAAAAATTCTAAGAACTCCTTCATTTCTTCCACATATATATCCTCTACAAAAAGGCACTTTAATTTAATAAACCCATGTGCAGTAATAGGTCAGTTTTACTGAAACTACACTTACATGATGTAACTTAAAGGGAATGGAGCTAAACCATGACAAGCATGAGTGTGCTATTACACACTATTATGAAATGCTTACCTTGCAAGAAAAGTACAAATAACCACTAATGCTTGACAAAAGTATATCATTAGCCTTTTGTGCAAGTCTGTTGGCGAAGACTGCTCTGGAATACTTGTGGGTGCATAAATAATTATAAACCTAGCAGCTTAACAAGATCAACAAAATAAAGGCAAATGCCAAACAATTCAAGCATTATGTCCAAGCATTATGTCAAGAGTATAATACCTATTGGTTTATCATGTACTGCTCATGAACTCAATGGCAACTGCCCTGACAAATGGAATGTAAACAACTAATGTCATTATATGACCTAAATATGGGTACCATCTCAAGATATGAGAAGTGCTTGCTTAGACATAGTTAGGAATCTAAATATGGGTACCATCTCAAGATATAAGAAGTGCTTGTTTAGACATAATTAGGAATCTAAATATGGGTATTTTCTCAATATATGATAGGTGCTTCCTTAGACACAGTTAAGGGTGAACATGCGTTTGTTTACTTCTAGCCTGTCTGCACAGTTGTTGTTAATGTCTCCGTTGTGCACATCTAAAAATGTGCACCTTGTCCTTCATAGTTGTTGTTGTTGTTGTGGGGCTAAACGCCATTTTTCAGCACACGATAGGCTATACATGGCGGCCAGTGATAATGGTGGAGGAAGAAACCGGGAAATCTGCGGAAAGAACCACCGATCCACGAGAAGCTACTGGCAAGCTTTCTCACATATCCACATTCGCCGAATCTTAGACTCGAACCGATGCAGACACAGGTGAGATGGCAGTGATCCTTAACGGAGAGAGCTTTAGACCACTCGGCCACTCAGGGCCCCAAAAGATTAGTAAATAGTATATAAATAACAGAATTAAAATAAGGACTACAAATAATTATACAAACAAATGTTTATAGATAGAACTAACATTTAAGTTTCTTTGAGGTAGTCTTAAATTGGTTCAAATTACTACCACTGCAAATGAAGAAAGCTTTTATATACATGCACCCTTAATTTGTTTATTTTGAAATTTAATTATTAATCTTGTACCAAATGCTTTCTGCCCACCAATTAAAAACCACATAAGCATTTATTTTATTGTAAATGCAATCCTATGGACATTGAAAGGTGTCATTGTTAGCTAAATCTCTTTCAGAAAACAACACTTTCCCACAATTCCCTGCATTATTTTATTCATCTATGTCAAAAAACAGTTTTATATTGTCTGAAATCAACATTTACAGTAATGTTTCTGAGAAATATGCAAGTGTATGATGACAGAAAACACAAAACCCAGTGCTTAGAATTTACATTTGAATAATCTGTAACTGAATATTGGCAGGTACAGGGTACTGAATTAATTCACCTACCAAGTAATATCATGGACAGCCAATGAGTGGATGCAAATAAGAACCCTTTTACAGCTGTATAATGTAGCTATTTATAGACATGGGTAAGAAGGGCAGAATCTGTAGCAGAAGCTGCATGTTTTTCTAGACTTCTATTTATAGAATGGTTCCTGTTTTTCAGGCATGAAGGGCAAGAGATACTATGTATACATGCTTACAATGGGCTGTTTTTTGTTATACTGATTACTCCTAACAAACTGTCCAGACCCAGATATGCTGGTGCATTATACAATGGCAGATCTGGGTCTGTGCAGTTTGCAGTTGGACTCTACTTACAAGCGAGTATATACTGTACAAGACAGTGCACTCTTGAAATTGTTTTCGTATAGCTATGAAATGATAGCAATCCCACTGGAGTCCCCTTGTAAAGGTTCAAGTTGAAAACAAGGCCTATTTTAGACTATAGCACAAATTCCCTTTGATATTGATGGAGTATAATTTCTGATTACAATTCACATGTAGGTAGTTACTTAACCTGTAAAAACTTCAATCATCCATTTTCACTGCAATTCTGCTAAAGAATTACATTAGTAAAAACATCAACAACAAAAAACAACACCCAAAAATTGTTGTGGCATCATGACAGCTGTGACAACCCAAGAATTTTGTGACAAAAGTGCATTCATGTGTAGCAATAACGTATTTGGATGACTGCTATTGTGAACATGATACAACAGGTATAGTGCTTGCTGAATCAGATGTGTATCAAACATGTTCTTCTAATAACATTTTGTACATCATATTCTAACAAATCAAGAAGATTATTAAGTTAGAAAATTTTTATAATAGGTGTCCATACTGCTTCTTAAATTTTGAAAGATCTAAGCATTTTGTCATGGTAAAATATCACAAAATCAGTACACTACATATGCATACTGCTTCTCAAATTGCATGAGATTTAAGCATTGTCTGGTGTAAAATATCACAAAATTTATACACTATAGTATTCACACATGCTTCCACTTATTTGCAAACTATAGTATTCACACATGCTTCCACTTATTTGCAAACACCACCCCTTTACTGATTTATACACGAAAAACATCAAGGATATTAAAAAATGACAAAACTAAGTCATTTCATTCATCACTTTATGATTTCTCACCTGATTGTTGCCAGGGGGACCCTAACACTGTGAACTTGTTGGCATTTACTTTGAGGGCTTCCATTTCGTATGAAATGACAATAAGTTGATGTGTTACTGATCCCCTGTGTAACAATCAGGTTAGAAATTGTAAATTAATGAATGAAATGACTTAAGTTTCATGCACTTGTCACATCCATGATGCTTTTCAATTTTTTAAATGGCAGAGTAGTAAAAATAAATGGAAGGGTGTGCAAATACTATACGTGCACATAGTGCTTCTCAAATTGTGAGATCTAAGCATTGTGTGATGGTAAAATACCACAACTGATCTAAGCATTGTGTGGTGGTAAATAACCACAATGATTGTGTTCATAACATCTAAGCTATGATCCAAATTAGGTGATACTTAAAATCAGTATGAACGTCATCTGAGATTTTCATAAACTTAGAAAGTGGACAACTTAAATAAAATAATGCTGAACGTAACTTGGTGTAACATTAGCCACATATATATTTTATGTACTCGCTTATAAGTCAAATCAAACTGCAAACAACAAAGGCCCTGATCTGTTATAACATAACAGGGTCCATGCTGTTTGTTCTACTAATTACTGCTAACTAACTGCAGAGAACTGTATCTCGGTCTGTGCAGTTTGTAGTTGGACTCATCTTATAAGCAAGTATATACATTACAGAGACTAGTCAAATACTGTCATGAGAAGTACAAAAATTCTTACTGGTATCCATTAGTAACATGTATAATGGATAAAACTGATATAAACTTTGTGATTCCAAAAAGTAGATTACTTGACTTGAAAACTCTCTCTCTCTCTCTTTGTGTTACTGTAAACTTACAAAGCTCGTCTCCACTTTCCCCGTATGAGCTTGCATTTGATGCCCGTCTGTATTCCTGACTACCAATGACTTGCTGAGTTATCCGTTTGTCAAGCTGAACGCTGTGCCTCTTCCTCCCAGTACGGGACTTATACAAATCTTCCTCCTCCATATGTTTCATTTTTTCTGTTAACTCGAAATGCTCACAATTATCTGATGATGTCTTTGTCAATAACTTTTGCGACAACATTTTGTTATTCTGTAAACAATCCTTTGCTAAAAACAAACTTCTCACCTAATGAACGAGCTTCAAATCCAAGTGCACAACAGGAAATAGTACTTGTATGTTACACCATATATGTATCTGTACAATTTCAGTCTCTCTTCATTGTACAAGAGCAAAAAGAACAAGCTGGTGTAATTCGGAGAAATCAACTGGACAAATTCATGAAAAAACACTTCAACTCCGGAAATTGTGTAGATTAGGAAAACCAAACATCGCCTTTATTTGACAATGTTATCTAAATTACACATAACATCTTGCAGCAGCCAACAAATTACTACTCAATACAGAGGAGTCACATTTTTTAACATCAGGATCAAGAAATATTTATTTAATTCCCAAAAATTGGAATTCAAGTCAATACAATGAAATGTACATTTCAAAGAACTAATCAGCTACTAATATCTACTCCGGGAGAAGGCTATGGTCACAATGCCAAAAGGTCAGTCATGAATCCTGGACAAGGCTATGGTCACAATGCCAAAAGGTCATTCATGAATCCTGGAGAAAAGCAACAAAATACGAGTAAGACACACAAAGCACAGCACATGAATACATCTCCACACTCAGCCTTTTACACCTCAACTAAGACTGTGTAGATTGATAAATAAAATTTTACTGGTCCACTTGCTAATGGAATATACTGGAATCATTCACTGCTCTGTTTACTTTTATCTGTACTAACCTGAATCTGGACTTTCATGGCTGATATGAATTGTCAAGTCATTTCTCAGTATACAAGCTTAATGTGTGTGCACCTTGTCCAACTATCTCAGGAAGATTTATATGCCAGAACATATGAATGCTGTATATATATATATATATGTATATATCTATATATTATACACATATGCTTTTGTATGTGAAGAAGTACATTCTGTAAGAATGAACATAAATTCACAGTTCAACACATATCAGTTGAGTTGAATGGGATCCATTCCCTCCACAGAATAGCAATACTGGTGCACTGAGCCAAAATTAGCTCCACTGTGCTTCACCAGTATTGTTCTCAATTCAGTGAGCTATCAAACTGTGCAAATACCATCTCAGTTATCTGATCCTTGCATGGGCCTATCACAGCCTGAAGACTGCAAATTAATCAAATGGATGCTGGCTGCTTTGTGGTTCAGTAATTGATAGATTTTTGGATAGTTTTTGTTAAAGCCACGGCAGAGACCTTTATAATCATCAATTTACAATTGGAATTTTCTGCTAATTCCTCATTACTGTTTCTCAGAAGGGGATTAAGTTCTAAATTTATTTTAGTTCTGTGCTATAACAGCAAGTTTTGCTGAATGGATGCAGTAGTTGGCAAAGCTACAAACATCTTGTAAAAACAGCCACAACAAAATGGTAAGTATTCACTGACTATACATATAATAGATGACAATGCTTATTTTAATTTTTATAAAGTATGACCAATGCTGTATGTATGTATGTATGTATGTATGTATGTGTGTATGTATGTATGTATGTATGCATGCATGTATGTATCTATCTCTGTGTATATATGTATGTGTGTATGTATGTATTGTATGTTTGTATGTATGTATGTAGGTAGGTATGCATGCATTCATGTATGTATTGTTACAACTCCATGGTCTTAAACTAAGTAACTGAAAACAGCTAATACCAACAAATTTTGTAAAATTCAACAAATAATTTTATTTGCCTAGAATACAAAGTGAAAATTTTAAAAGAATTCAAAGTAATGTGAATTAAATCCCAAACAGTATTAAAAGTTCTATCACAATTCCAAAACATATGAAGTTCCATCTGAATGCCACTGGTATTTCAATTAAGTTCCAATATTGAATGTGTTGATATGCCTGTCATCTTAAATATGCTAATGTGCCAGTAGCCTGGATTGTGCCAAAGCATTAATAGTCTTTCGATGTATCACAATAAAACAATCTAATAATGTTCTTGTTCGAATTCATTATAATTGCAATGTCCTAGAATATTACTGATCAGCAGTTTTTATTTCAAGTGAATAATAATTTGAATTAAGAATTCCACACAAATGAAAATCTGAACACAATAAGACTGATTCTACTTCAAGATGTTAAGACAAGACTGAATAATTTTTCAAGTAAACAACTTTATATAAAAACCTAAGGCACAATAACAGAACCAGGATGAGGGTTAATATTCAAAGCTGTTAACAAAATAAAGTCTACTGCTAAAATGTTAATGAAGAACATGACAAACATCAGGTACAACAAGTTTTTCCATGGGGGAAAACCAATGTCCTAGACGCAGATTAAGATAAACATGTTTACCTCCATTGACAATGGTTCTAATATTTAATCCATATTCACCAAGAAATATCAGCTATGTATAATGTTGTTCACAAAATAACTGTCCCTAGTCAGGTACACCATGAACTTGATTTTAGACTAAGGTCAATTACAGAATACAATTATATATAATATATAATCATGGAGAATAAAACCAAACAAACAATGCAAATTAAATATACATAGCATTATGTGTGTCTGTGTGCATATGCATGTATGTATGTATGTATGTATGTATGTATGTATGTGGTTTAACAGCATATTCTGCACAATCCTGGCTATTAATGCCCCAAAAAGTTTACTCTTAAAACAGCATACAAAAGAAAGTTACTGCTTGATTTAATAATAGTTGTTCTATTCTAAAAAGGCACCATTTGACAGTGAATGTGTTTAATGAATGATATATTCCTGTTAGAATAATCAGTAAGCAACAGCTACACCAAACAATGAAGGTAAAAACTGGCAGAAACAGACAAAATAATGTTTGCTTCCATCCAAATGCAAACAAAAATTATTGCACCAAAAATTAAAGTGATATATCAAAGCACAAAATGTTCCCACTGTTCCAGTGACAAAAGAAAGCATAGCATCATAGAAAATTCAAACTACAGTGAGGATATGAATAAATGTTGAAAGGTCAAACTTCTATATGCAGTTTACATACTTTTCCACCACTCTGAACTCCCATGACTAAAAGGTGTTTTCAATGATTGATTACAAGTAGTTAACTGCTTCTATTTATCAATACAGAACTAAAATAAAAAGGAACACACATTACCATTTGAATTTCAATATACATTTTTGGCCACACTCAACTTGTCGGAACCAAACAACTATTCCAGTTTTTAATAAATTTCTTTTAAAAGTTTTATTTCTATTAATTTGTAAAACACCAATCAGAAATTCTGGGCAAATAACTAAATTCTAAAGATTCTTTATGGCATTTAAACAGTTTGGTAATTGAGTACATTTCAATGAGCATTTAAAAATGGAAACTGTCTCACAAAACCAAACAGCCACAGGTGTACCCTTGAAGGTCTCACTACAATAATTATGTTCCTAATATATTAACTTCATTTTTCTACATTTCTGATGAAATAAACTGCCTTGGTTATGAGTTAAAATACACTAAGATGTTAGGTACTGACACGCATCCAAAACTATACACATGTATATCTTATGTTAGGTACTGACATGCACCCAAAACTATACACATGTATATCTTATGTTAAGTACTGACACGCATCCAAACTATACACATGTATATCTTATGTTAGGTACTGACATGCATCCAAACTATAAACATGTATATCTTATGTTAGGTACTGACACGCATCCAAACTATACACATGTATATCTCATGTTAGGTACTGACACGCATCCAAAACTATACACATGTATATCTTATGTTAGGTACTGACACGCATCCAAAACTATACACATGTATATCTTATGTTAGGTACTGACACGCATCCAAACTATACACATGTATATCTTATGTTAAGTACTGACACTCATCCAAAACTATACACATGTATATCTTATGTTAGGTACTGACACGCATCCAAACTATACACATGTATATCTTATGTTAGGTACTGAAACGCATCCAAACTATACACATGTATATCTTATGTTAGGTACTGACACGCATCCAAACTATACAGATGTATATCTCATGTTAGGTACTGACACGCATCCAAACTATACACATGTATATCTCATGTTAGGTACTGACAGCATCCAAACTAAACACACGTACATCTCATGTTTGGTACTGACACACATCCAAACTATACACATGTATATCTCATGTTTGGTATTGACACAAATCCAAAACTATACACATGTATATCTTATGTTTGGTACTGACACACATCCAAAATTATACACATGTATATCTTATGTTAGGTACTGACACACATCCAAAACTATACACATGTATATCTTATGTTAGGTACTGACACACATCCAAACTATACACATGTATATCTTATGTTAGGTACTGACACACATCCAAAACTATACACATGTATATCTTATGTTAGGTACTGACACACATCCAAAACTATACACATGTATATCTTACAGCATCAAAGCAACACTCTGGCCTATACACATGTATATCTTACAGCGTAAAACCAGCACTGATCATTCCTCAGTATTGTAAAATTATATGAGCTATGTCAATTTTTCAAACTATGTGTGCAAAACTTGCAGTTACCTTTCCCTTACTTTCATTACTGGAATTCCTAAACCAGGCTAGTAAAACAGTACAGTAACTATAGAACCTTTTCTCCATCATACTTCACATTGGACAGTTAGTTGGCAGTCTAAAAGCAATTAAATTTGACACAATGAATTTCCCACTTGCTGATAACAAGACTGGTGACAGATACAACAGAAGCAGCCAAGCTGTAGAATCTGACATATTCAAATCTGGGGACAGTCTAAGGAGTATTCAGTATAATGCTGGGTAAGCTTTGAAATGATAATTGTGTCTTAATTTTCAATTGTAATTATCAATCAATTGTGACTTCCCAAACCTGTACATCATGTTTTATGTTCACCCAGTTCTAGAATGGTTATAAATTTCTCTTTTTACAGAGTATGCTAATACAGTAGAACCTGTCTTGAAAGACCACCTCTTTTGCCAACAAATTATGGTCTCAAGACAGGTGGTCTCTCATAGCAGGTAACAATGCTATATAATCACTAAATCTGTTCATTGAGAGTGTGGTCTCTCAAGACAGATGGTCTCACATAGCAGTGGTCTTTCAAGACAGGTTTTACTGTAAAGAGTGTTACGTATATGTAATTAAATTGTTTGTGTGTTAGTTTTGAAATTCTTTTTATTTTATTTTTGTTTCATTACATTTTATTGTAATGAATATTTTCATGGGATTAAAAATTCTTTTTCAGTAATTCGATATTTTCTTTCAGTAAATGTTGTTTATCTAAGACGTAAAATGTGTTACATGAGAATTATTTTTAGTTAACCTAGTTCATCTTGAGTTGGGAAGTTGTAAACAGGCAGTTAAAATTATTGGTCAGTATTAAGGCCATACTTTGCCTGCGTGATCACCATGTGTAAACAACGTTTTTTTTATTATTGGTTCTTAAGTGGGACTACACTGGCGTACGTGATAGATCTCTTGTAGTAAGAGACCACATGACCCATCTCGCGAGACTTGAAATCATGTTTTTGGGGTTTAAATACACATTCTTAATATTTTTCTGTCAGAGTCGTTTTAACATCTTGAAGGAACAAGGTGTTTTTTTTATTTGTTGCCAGATTGTTTGTTTTTCATCTGATTTTTGGATTTAATAATTTATTCTCCTGGAAACTCAACAAGTGGACTTTTTTTTATAAAAAAATCCTGAAAGATATTCATGGAAATTTATTCTGGAATTATTCGGAAACAAAGACTGTGATTCAATTGAGGAATTGTTGATATTCGTACATGGATCACATCTGATGTCATCGCCTTCCATATTTGTATGTCATCGGGATTTGAACCTGGATTCTAATAGAACCATTTAGTGATAGGACTTGTATTTTTCTTTCTTAGGATTAAATTTTGAATTATATTCACAAACCGTTAAGTCCTATTTACCAATTTTTACATTGTTTTCTAGGGAAATAAATTATTTTGTTAAAATATACAAAGCTTGTTGGCTTTCACTCTTTTCTTTGTTACTGAGTACAAGCCCTTGTCACGTAACAAGAGTTCAAAGTGTCAATCCAGTTATCAAAATAATAATTATTTAAATGTATCATAATGTTTCGTACATATCACTTTGTATTATTTGAAAAATTCATTAAATTATCGGACATAAAATTTCCACTAAGAAGATTTACATTTGGAAAATAGATCGAAAATACCGTATTCCCATTTTGTTTTTGCAAAAATTAATGATTAATTGTTGGTGAGAAAATATAATGATTGATGCATAAGCATGGGCGCCCGCAGCACAGGTCAAGAGGGGTCACATGACCCCCCTGGATATCATACTGCAATATATATTCCGACAAGTTTAATCATGCAAATGAAGCTGAAAATATGTCACAAGATTCTGTTCAAAACGCTTAGTAAATATTAGCTTTAGTTTCAGACTGCTTATTATACTAACTCTCCCGGCCGTGACTGACTGATCCCCCCCGCTTTTTGCAAAAGATCTTGTGGGCGCCCATGTGCATAAACTCTTATTGTCATTACAATATCTACTGGTGTTTATTAACAAATGAACAAAGGACTTCACAGACCATACCTTTAAATATTATCGATAATTAGTTCTCCTTATTAAGTCCATCACCGTAACAAAACACCACGTGCATTTTAAAACGAGTTCGGAAGCCCTTTGATGTTGTCTTATCCAACAAAAATTACATCTCAGTACATGCTAAATTGAAGACCACAGACCACTGGTCAACTAGCCTTATTGTTTCATTAGTCATACAAACATAAAATATAAAAACCTTGTCATTTTCCATTGTAAATTTGAAAGTCACGGACTCCGTTGAATCGATTTGTATATATACATATACCATCTTTTAAGCGCTTGTTCTGTTTTGACTTGGATATAATTAACATTTTATTGCAAATCTATTCTATGATATACCCCACTATTATCTTTATTGGCAAGTTCAAATAACAAGTAATGCCTATGATCGCTTGTCCTTATAACATCTGCTATATGGACAACAGCTTCAATAGCACATTGACAGACTTTCATTTCCCTAAAGCGAGCCTCATTTCCCTACTGGGAGCCTCACTGATTTGACCTCTTCAGTCGATTCTTGCCCTCAATCTGGTTTCAACTGGAATAACCAAAGCGCTAAGCATGTTTAATTACCGTGTAAATAACATTGCATAGCCATGTGGTTGTTGTGATAATGTACATCATAATTAAAACAAGAATGAACTGTTGATTTAGCGGTGTTTATTATAGTAGGGTCATAATACTTGTGGATTATGCCACTCGTCAGGTAATTGAAAATAGTCTTTTTTCTCTTTGCAAAAGCTAGAAATAAAAACTACACTGAATAAATATGGTCTTGTACACTGAAAAAATTTTGTTTCATTGACCTCTCTGGCGCACGTGCACACACGCCTGCACGCATGCGCACTCAAGCGCATTAACTTAAGCGTTGATTTCAAGTTCTTTATTTTTTATTGCAATTTGATAATGAGATTATTGTTGCAGTAAAAATACAACTTGCACTTAATTTCTTGACCATGTGGGGTCGTATCGTTGCATACAATTTACCAATAAATAATACCCATAACTTATACATGTTCAAACCATCTTGATCATTTTGCCAATACAGTATTACACAACATAACAGCTACATATGTTCTAAATGCAGACAAGCTTGCACACTGAGACATATATTCTCTCTCTCTCTCTCTCTCTCTCTCTCTCTCTCTCTCGTTCACTAATAACAACAGTACTTTTGATTTATGAGACAGAAAATATACGTTTACTTTGTACATTTGTACCGTTAGGTTGTCGAGTAGTGTGTGTACTGTAGAACTTGTTTTGGTACGATCCCTTTATTTTTCGTACACGGTCAGCACCACCAAATGATAAATATTTATTTTACATATAATTTTTTGTACACTTTAATTAATAATTATTTTTTCGTGTACGAAAAATTACATAAAATACGGTAGTATGCTAAAGAAAAGTGTTCAAAGTGCCTTTAAAAACCAACCAACCATATTACGTAGTATGCTAATAAAGAGTTCAAAGTGCCTTTAGAAACCAACCAACCAAATTATTCAGTATATCAACTGAAGTGATCAAAGTGCCATTAAAAAACAACCAACGAAATTACATAATAGCAGTTGTGAAAAGAAAATTACCTGTAATTCATAAATGGCCAAATAAAAAAAAGAATGTGTGGTTATAGTTACATGACTAACTCTATATTTTTTTTCCTGCTGACCCTACATTTATTTTGGGGGTAAAACTTAAAGAAAAAAAAAATTGTAAAAAAAGAAGAAAAAAATTTTGGAAAATAAAATAACAAAGGGATGTAACTACAATCAAAATTAAGTTCAGGAAGCAACTGGTGCATATTTTCTACTTTGTGCTTTGTCTAAATCTGTCCTGACCAAACAAAAAACCCAAAAATACAAAGAAAGGTTGTACCGACTTACCTACCCTTAATTTTTCAATGTAACCAACATATATTTCATTTGGCCAAAGTATAAGCACTCCAAAAATTTACTGCAAATCAGTAACCAAAACCTATAGCCACTGTAAATCAAAGTTAAACATAGCAATGAATGTATGATTTTTTTTTTCTATACATGTATGTATGTATGGAGTTTAACAGTACATCATCATAATCTGGGCAGTTTAATGCTAATTTTAAATGTATCAAGTAGGTAACCCTGCTTAGTTTACTTAGTTTACTGCCTGTAAACATTTACAAAATCATTAAACATGAAAACCATCAATAAAATATGTGGCTGTCAGAGATGCAGGAAGTACCTGTTCCAATTAAATGATATATTTCCACCTCTCTGCTTAAGGAATGTTAGTGGGGTTTCTATTATTTTCACATCAAATTTGGCACTGCTAGGAAAAAGTAAAAACTGATGAGAATTGGCTGTAGCACACATTATACAATATTACACAGATGGTTGATTTACTGATAATGCTGATAACAATTTTCTATAAAACTAAATTATTCACATTCATTCACAGAACTTCTCACAAGTAGTATTTTAAGTTAATGAAACACCAAAAGTTTATAAGCCAGTGCATTTTTTTCAAAGATTTTTAGATCCTAAAAAAACATTATATGTGCATGTCCAGAAGTAACCCTGCTCGTATTATCAATTTTCTTCACAATGAAAATACAAGGGTCTCCTCATTTGATTTTCCAGCGAGTGTAGAATAGAACTTTCTTTTGAACCTGTTTTTTCCCCTCTAACCTCAATATATTTTTTCATTATATATATATATATATATATATATATATATATATATAGTTCTTTATTTCTACACATCAGAGCAAGAGTATATTTTTAAGCTATTGGGGTGACCAGAAAATTAAATAATCAGTCCCTCTATAGTTGAAAACAATATCAAAACAATCCAATGATTCAAAGAAACTGTTTTATATATATATATATTAAAGAATGAAGCATCATACAAGCTGAATTCTGTCAAAATATGAGGTAAAAAACATACAGCAAATGAAGCAATCGCAAGCCAAATGAGGTACGGCAATTCTATTTTCTGAAAATACTCAGTCACCTAATGGAATGTTCCATTCTAGAATATTCTGAGGACAGAATCAAGCCTGTATCTTTAACTCAAATTCAGGTAAAAGTGTTTACATTAATAATGCTTTGAATATATAATCCACGATCATAGAGAAATATTAGCTATGTATTATGTTGTTTACAAATTAAATGCCCCTGGTCAAGTACACAGAGAACTTGCATCTAGACAAGGTCAGGTACTAAATACAAATGTGTATAACATATAATCATTAAGAAAAGCCAACAAATAATTCAAATTAAATATATCTGACAATACTATGTATCAGATCTGTACTATTAAAATTTGGGCACACTGGACACAACAAAAACTTTTCCTGTGAACATCCCATATTGACTTACAAGATCGTTGCAATGGTGGCCTTATTTAAGGTCTGATTGGCATCAGTTTCATTCGGTACCAATTTGTACTTCTGAATTAGTCACCTGATGTAAATCCAGTGTCAAAATGACTTCCCATTTAGGATCAGCAATAACAAGATTTTCAAGCTGGCCATCACAGTGGCCATAGAGGATGGCACCAGTTTCATTTAAGACCAACTAGACATCATAAGAACTCATCTGGTGAAAACCCAATGTTGATGTGACTTTCCATCTAGGAAGAGTAACTATAAGCTTTGTTTTTGTTGTGGGTTTAACATTGTTGTTCAGCAGGCTATAATGGCAGCCAGTATAACTGGTGGAGGAAGACACCAAGAAAATCCCAGTAAGAACCACTTATCCACAGGAAGCAACTGGCAAGCTTTCTCACATACCCACAATGGTTGAGCGCGAGACCCAAATCCACACGGGCAGAGGTGAGATGGTGAGACTGGCCACCTGGGGTTCCTTATAAGATTTATACTTAAGACCTACTAGATACCATAAGAAGTCTTCTTCTGCAATAAAAAGATTTTCAAGATGGCCACTGGGGTGGCCGTATTGAATGTTCAGGTTAAATCATTTTCATATAAGACCAGTTAGACATAATTCAGAAGTCTTTCAGTGAAAACTCCATGGTGATATGACAATCAATGCTTGACGAACAGAAATAATAAGACTTTCAAGATGGCCAATGAGATGGCCATACTGCATGTCCAAGCTGAACCATTTTCATTTAGAACCATCATAGCAAACACGGCAAACACAAAACTTTGAAATGATGTAAAAGTACTGTATATTCTTTATGGGAATTTTCTAAATATATCAGGGATTTCATGAATGGATCAAGGTTAAGGCTTGACTACATGAGGAATCAACAATATGCATAAAGGCAAGGCCAGACTACATGAGGAGTGAACAGCATGCATAAAGGTGTGTGTTTGTATGTGTGATTTGGATTTTAACGTAGCTTTAACAATTTTTCAGTCATATTGCTACGATGTCTGCAGTGTGACAGTTTATAGTGATGTCTAGCACTGGGGCATCATGCTGCAGACATGTAGCATGATGTACCACCCAGTCATATTATTCTGACACCAGGCTGACCAGTCCTAACACTAACCTCTTAATACTGAGCTCCTAGTGAGGTAGTTGTTAGTACCATTTTTATAAGTCTTTTTGGCATGACTCGGCCAGGGTTCGAACCCATGACCTCCCACATGCAAGGCGGACACTCTAACCACTAAGACACCAGAGCGGTCAAATGCATAAAGGTAAGGCTTAACAACTTGATGCATGAACAGGATGCAAAGGTTAGATGCATGAACAGTATGCAAAGGTTAGGCCAGACTACATGATGCATGAACAGAAACTTTTCAGTGATTTTTCTAAAATCAATGTGAATCCTGCAACTGCAAATCATAGAATACACCCTGCTTTCTACCAAATTTGGTCAAATTTATTTTGTTTTTCTTTTGCTTCTTTTTTTTTTATAAATGAAAATTGTTTTGCAGGTTTTTCTATATTAAGTAGCAGCAGCCATAATGGATTACAGATTGTTAATGGTTTTTGAGAAGTTGTCATTTAAAGTTATTTCTCATTTTAACAATGAAGTCATGTTGGATGGTGGTTCTATATTTGTTTAACATTAAAAGGCTTCCAATACAGGTTCTTTCTGTCAAAATTTAGCAAATACGCTGGAGCAGTTTTTAAAATGAAGTCACTGACAGTTTTGTCTTCATTTAGTAACAGTGGCCATAAGGGACTGTAGATCTGTATTAATTGTAGCGAAATTCAAGCTTTAGTGCACTCTGCCACCTGGGGCCCCTCTTTTACAATAAGAATGTAGATAGAACAAGTCAAGGTGCATCCATTCACCAACAAGGCTCAGGAATTTTTTTTCAAGCAGTCATTACCTGGGTTGAGTACGATGCAAGGGTTTGTCATCCATGTCCTCGCTGTGTACTTGACACAGTATGCTTCTTACTAAGGAACCAAGTGCAATGCAAAAAAGAGTGAAAATCATGAAAATATTATGCCCTAAAAGAAGGTCCTTTAGACAAATACAATAAAAGACCATGCTTATTACTTGAGAAATTGTAGTTACTTCTGTTACTTAATGGTACAGTGACACCTTTTAGTAATATATGTCAATTTAACATGGAGAACATTTCATTTTCAAGAAGCTATCATATATCATAATGAGTTAGACATAGAAGAAGTTAAAAGACTGTCAAACTGTGAAATTTTTGTCTCATCAAACTGTTATGTTATCCCTAGATCACACAGTGTTACGTATATGTAATTTAATTACTTGTGGGTTAGTTTTAAATTCTCCCTTATTTTATTTTTATTTCATTACATGATATTGTAATGATAACTTTATTCACTGGAATTGACATTTTTCCAGAAAATTTCAGTGCAATTCTTTTTAGCCTGATTAAAACGCAGTAGTGTTGCTACATTGTATTTTTTGCTGACCTAGTTCCTGACTTTGATTCAGAATTGGTAAACACAGAGTGAAAATCATTGGTCATAATCAAGGTCATACTTGGCCTGCGTGTTAGTTTGAGTAAACAACCTTTTTTAAAATTCATTTCCAGTGTGGGAATCATTGATTTTTAGCTAAGGCTACACTAGAGTACGTGATAATTGACCTGTAGTTTTCTTGCGCCACTCAGACTAAGTGATCACGTGACCACATCATGTGGGTCTGAATTAGGTTTTAGCTGGGACTAAAACTGAAGTTTTATAGTGAAACAGTCAGTCATATTTCATACCTTTGGAGCTCAAAGGTATTTTGTGCTGTGACCAGTTTAAGTTGAATTTTTTATTTAAAATAATTTATTCACCCTGGGAAATACTCTTCTTCATCCGATTTCTTGAACAAAGAAATTTATTGGAAATTATTCGGAATTCGAAAGCTGGAATATTATTCTTGATTCATAAAATTCAACAAGGAACTGTTGACATAACAGCACAAAACAGGATATGGAAGACATCATCGCCTTCCATCTTGGAACTTCATCGGAATTCAAACTTTGATTCATTTAAAACTTTTTTAGTGATAGGACTTATATTTTTACTAGGATTAATTTTTGGATTAGATTCACAAACCAAGTCCTTTTTCATACTTTTACCTTGTTTGCTAGGGAAATAAATTATTTTGTTAAATTTTGCAAAGCTTGTTGGCTTCACTCTTTTCTTTGTTACTTTTGTACAAGCCTACACATAACAGCAGTTTTATTGATGCATTTTCTCACCAAAGCCATGACACTAGCAGATATTTCAGTAAGTATGTATTTATTTGTCAGAAGAAATGTCAAAAGAATTCCAATGGTCTCAATTTCCACCAACTTTCATATTTCATAATACATTTTAGACAAATCTCTATTCCAGTGACCTACATAACGGCACCATAAAAAATACTCCTGATTGACTAAAAGAATCTGAATGTTTCAAGGTTATGCCCAAGTGAATTTTCAAACCATGAGCTGCTGTTTCAACATTGTGTGCTTTATAAATCGATTACAATGATATTTATCCAATGAAAGTTGGTGGGAATCAACTGTGTAGAATGCAAAAACTTAATCAAAGCAAGTAAAATGTGAAATGTAGGTGACTGCCTTCCTTTCTTGTACGGATATAACTAACCACATTAGATGCAATTATTTAGTTAGAAAACTTTAACATAACAGAGCTTGAGAAACAAACTTAAACAACCAAATGTCCAGTCTTTAAAGCATAAAATATTGGTAACACTGACCCACTTTTCTGATGGTGAATCTAAGTCATCAAAACGCATCCCTTTACATTTTAAAAAACTAGGTATAACAGTATATAAATAAGTTACAAAAATTATCTGGTCACAAATTAAAAGCAGAAACATTACCGAAGCCAGTACTGTACAATGTGAAATACTGGTCACTGACCCTTTGCTGTGTGCTGTGTGTGGAAGGAATACAATCATTAAATTGAAAAGAGCTTGAAAAATAAAATTTAAAACAAAGTCTCTGAAGCATGAAACATGGGAAATAGTGGCCTACTGTTTGTGATGAGGAACTTATCAATATGCATGCTCTCACTAAGATTAAAAGCTGATCTTTACTGTGTTCAACTTGCTGAAACCCTTTTTTCTTCCTGCATAAGGATCAAAACCATCATGCATTTCTTGATGTTTTGTCCCAAGTACAGTAGACAACAAGCTGTGTTGATCAAAAAATTACTTTCAATGTCATTGGCAACTATTAGCTTAGATTTACTGCTTTGGGAAAATGGTGATGCAAATGAAAAATATGGAATTTTACATCATGTATGTAAATATATAACCACTACAGGAAAATTTCAATAACTTACTCAAATCAGATTACTCAAATGGTGACTACTCTCTCTCTCTCTCTCTCTCTCTCTCTAAAATCAATTTTCATCATTATGTTGTGATGTTGTAATACTTTTATCATGTAGGGAAATGGCTACATTAAGTTGTTAGAACTTGTGTGCAATCCCATTGTATCCTATTGTGACAATAAAATTTGTTTAAACAAATCAAGTTTCATGAATCAGGTAAAACAGTACATGTATCTAGATAGTGTGCCAAACAATCCAGCTACACACAAAACCTTAAAAAGAGTGTACAACCAATGTACATGCATATACAAAGTTAGCCCCCTCAGCTGGCTGTACCTTTGTAAATGTGTTTATCTGTGGTGGTGTTGACATTGACAGCGATACTGCGATGTCAGGCGTACTACAATAGACCTTCTTACATGGTATTCTGGTCATATTTTAGCAACTTCCCTACCCAAAAATATGATGGGATTAAAAAAACTTGGGCTCAGTGAATTTTTTTTAAATGTAAGTTTTGATCCAAAAAAAAAGGGGGGGGGGGCAGTGTACTTATGTTTACATGTATTGTTATTACAATAAATATGGTATGTCCAGACAAGCATTTCTAATCATGTTTATGGACCCAGCACCAAAGAGACATACCAGTAAGGCACATTCTACATATGCTGCGTATCTTTATATGATATTTACCTGTTGCCATGATAAACAGTGAGGTCCCCCCCCCCTTGTTCCTACCGACATAATATCAGAGTACATAATTTTTTATCTGCCTTTCATACATTTTAGCTATGATCAGTTTCAACAGCTGAAAGACTTAATGTGATTTTCCTCCATAAAATTAGCAGGTCTCCAGTGCAATCTGCAGCTTGTACACAATATATACAACTGAAACTTGCTATCAGACCTCCATTAGGTAAATGTACTTTTTTAAAATTTAAAACCATGATCAACATACAGCATTATTCTCTTTGAATGTACATGTGTATCGACAGAAAAAAGATACAGAGAAATACGTCAGGATGGTCAAAACTGATTCAGTGCCAAAATTTAAATTGTTTTTCTTTCTTACACATGTAAATTACAAATGATGCAAACAGTGAAAACACTGTATGAGTAAAGTGGTTAACAAAACATTATAAAGTAGTACCAGTAGTAGTAGTAGTAGTCATAGTAGTAGCAGTAGTAGTTACTGCAAAATAGTCACTGTGAATATTTAATTTTTATGAATCAGGGAAATGATCAGAAAAAGCCTAGTAATGATCTGGGACACTTGTGTAGAAAATTTACACACCAAAATAAATGCTATATGCTTGTAAGACTCTGATCCTCTACAACAGCATGCTGTCACACAATACAGAGTCTGTACTTGTTTGCAAAGTACTTCTCTTGGACCAAAATATGGGATTCATGATTGTTACTGTTTTTTTTTAATATGGACTGTTGAAGTTCCTTTCAACTGAATATTCTTTGTTCACAGAGTTTTATAGTAAACAGAAAGGGGGTGGGGAATTAACAGTAGGTGATCACTACCCGATACTGAGAAATTGAAAGTTGCAAAGTCTGTCACAACATGAGATTCCTGTGCAAGAAACAGATCAATGTATCAGCATATTCTTGCATAGACAGTCACAATTTAAAACTTTGAAAGAAAAGGCAATATTACAACTTTACAAGAAAAAGCAATATTACAATTTTAGGGGAAAAAGCAATATTGTTGCACATATTTCTTCTAATATCTCTGACATAAAATCAATAGCCATGAAGACTGTCCATGTCCTTCCTATGATATTCTTTAACCCAACTTCTCTCAGCTAAAACTAAATTACGTGAATAAATGTTGAGGATCTTCTAAAGTTTGCATGTGAATCTTGAACAGTCCATGGGAGGTAACTCCATACTCTGCAATAATTGATCTTTTTACATGTAAGAGTTATGTCCCCTGGACTCTTTCCCCAAAGTGACTACTGAAACACTTCTGAATGTATGTATTTTTCCTTACTTTCCTATCTATTAAATCAATATCATTTTCTTAATTCCCATCTAACTTCAAAGGTCAAATATTCCTTCATTCTTAAAAATGGGCATTATTTAAATATGATATACATCATGACTGTACTAATCAAAGTGCATTTGAAACAGTATCTTTGCTAGCCAAGGTTCTGAAAACCTTATCTACACCTTGGCAGATCGAACAGCTATATTGGTGCTTTGTCCTAGCAACATCTACTGGATTTCAAGTGTTGTCTCCCTTAGTATGTAATGCCAACAAACCAATAGCATGGTGTATACATCGACCAAAAACGGTGGTGGCAATTGACCTAGAAAGGATACTGTGTAAGTTTAACATCGAAAGTATGACTTCGTACATGAGCGAAGTCATTATAGGTGTATTTGAGTGAAAAGTGTTTGTGCAAACATGGACTGGCACTAGAAAATTGCTTATTTATCAGTCCATTCAAGTTGTGTGCTCCCCTTATCTCGACCACTTAGGAACAGTGTTCAACTTTGAACAACTTAATTTTGATTGGATGCGGTAGCTTGCTGCAGCATCCAATGAAAAATTCACAGACCCGAAGCACAGAAATATCTGCCTGATATGCCAAGGTGTAGATGGGGTTATCGGAACCTTGGCTAGTGAAGATGATGAAACAGAGTAATGGATTATACACAGATATAGTAAAAACTTTGTCCAACTCCCATAAAAAACTTGACTAAACCCAAACTTGGTCACCAGGTTATACCAGACTGGAATGACTGTGTCCAAGAACTGCATGGCTTTGCATGAAATGCTTACCTTATGTGATGTGATAACAATAACCCTCATCATGGCCATCTCAGTAACCAAATGCACCAAACAAGAGCACAATTTAAGTATGCTCTTGGATTATGTAAGGAAGAATTAAAACACTGAGCAGATTCATAAGTCCAAAAACTGGACAATTTTGACCAATGTGAATTCTGGAAGCAAGCCAAACAAAATGCTATGACAACTTTCAACAGGCTACCTATCTGCAGTGATGGAAACCATGGTCAAAATAACATATGCAACGTGTGGAAAAATCATTTTGAAGACTTACTCAAAAATGTTAAAATGACCCAAATAAGTGTGTTCTATCAGCATTGAATACCTCCTCTAATCTTATTGATATAATCACACTATCTGAAATCCAAAGTGCAATAGCAAGACAAAAGGGAGGTAAATGTCCTGGATCAGATTTTTATATCTGGAACATTTTAAATTTTCAGATACTACACTTCATGTCCTCTTGATGATTTTATTTTATTGTATGTCTGTACATAACTATGTTCCAGATGATTTCACAAAAGTTACAATTATACCACTAATAAAAAGTAAAATTGGCAATCTGACTGACAAGAATAACTAAAGACCTTTAGCTTTTACAACAATTATTCAAAAATATTTGAATGCATTATACTACAAATAAGTGAAGTCACAATCTCCAATAACCAGTTTGGTTTCAAATAGCAACATTCAACAGATTTATGCCTCTTTAAGGGAACTGTCAGCTGTTATGTCGAACATGGTAGTCTAATGCTTGCATACTTTTAGATGCAGGTAAGGCATTTGATAAGGTCAATCACTGGACACTTAAAAATGTTGCTTGACATTCTATGTGTCTACATAGTTCATACATTAGTTAACTGGTATGGCAAACAGCTGTACCATGTGTGTTGGGGAAGTGCAGTATCCAGCTCCTTCCATGTAAACAATGGGGTGAGGCAGGGATTGTTCTTTCCCCTTTGTTATTTAATATATACATAGACCGAGTCAAATCATAAACTAGGTCAGTGTTACATTGGGTTACATATGACACCAAATGTGTCATTTCTTAACAAGTTTAGTTTTGCTGATATGTTATTAATAAGTCTTTCTATCACAGGTTTATGGAAATTATTACAGATATGTGAACCATATGCATTAGATACTGGTATCATCTAGGATACATATAAATCAGTATGCATGGTCTTTCAGATAACTTCTTTCAAAATACCATCACTTTCCCCTGTACATCATAATGGCCATGCTCTTACGTACATCACCAGTCGTACATATTTGTGTTATATTTTAAAATGCAATCGGTCAGATGATGAAGATTCAGACATTACAGATTTTTGTGTACTCGAACAAACATGCTTCTACATAAATTTAAGAATTGTTCATTGAGTATCAAAATTAGATTATTCAAATCTTATTGCTGCATTATATATTGTGCTCCTCTGTGGACAAACTTTAGTGAATGTATGAAAAGAAAACTAGTTATTGGTTATAATAATAGTCTTCATTTTCTATTAGGTCTTCCTAGATGGAACAGTGTAAATTATAAAGGATTCAGTTTTGATGAGGTAATGAGAAAGTACATGTTCTCAATGATGATAAGAACATCTAATAGTAAGAACTGTATCTTGAAATCTCTGTGGAACTATGACATTCATTTAAATTCTCATATTATTAGTAGATGGAACAAATTACTCTTTAAACATGGTATATAATTTCATTCTTAACAATACCAACCACAGTCCATAGTAGTAGATGTTTCTGTATACTTGTACATAAGATATCTATAATCTTTTATGTTTGAAATACATGTACTTTTAAATCTATATTTCAATTAGATGTATGGACTATGTAGTCTGAAACAAAGAATTCTTATCTTATCTTATCTTATCTTATCTTATATCTAGATCAAAATTTGGATAATAAAATCCTTTCCCTGATACAATATAAAGCTAAGATTCGAAAGAGTTACACTTGGAGTCTGTTGATTTACTTCAATAACAGTTACCTTCTTTCCACAAATATTTCCACAAATATTTAATGCAGCTCTTCAAGGTAAGTGGACAGGACTAATGTCCAATTTTCTAGCAGGTATCTGACCTGCATCAGTATAACAACATTTCTATTACATGTTTTGAGATTTACATCCAGTATCATGCCATAAATTTACATACAAGTGCCATAACAGTTAACATCTTTAAGCTAATCCCTGCAAATACTAATAAATTTCCTCATCGAGTGATTCTGGCAACGCAAGTCAAATGAAAGGTGGCAACTTACTTAGTTTTACCAAGCATTCCACTAGAACTGTGGAAACATGGCCTCCTATCACAGAATTAAGTCTCAAACATGTCTCAAACGTCTTTTTATCACAGACTTGTCTTAAAAGTGATTCAAATGTCTCTGTATCGTTATCATAGAATTAAGCCTTATAAATGGCTCAAATATCTCTGGATCATAGAATTGCCTCTTAAAAATGGCTCAAATGTCTTGTCTACAATTCTTTTCCCAGTACTAACGTGCATGTCTTCTGATAACTTCATCAATTCTTGACAAAGTACCTATATCAATTTACACTAGGTGCAGGTGCATCCATTACAGCTATCATTGATCTATTTTTGGCATGTTCCAAATATTAAATTCTTACAAATACAAGAGTGAAATGTTCCTTAACAAAGGAAGTAGTCATTAAGTTGTGATGCTGCATTCACATACTTCCAAGTTTATTCAAGCATGTGTAACACATGCATTTCATGAGCATCATATGCATCATGTGCATATATTTCATAAGCATCATATGCATGTGTAACATGTGCATTTCATAAGCATCATATGCATGTGTAATATGTGCATTTCATGACCATCATATGCATGTGTAACATGTGCATTTCATGACCATCATATGCATGTGTAACATGTGCATACATTTCATGAGCTTTCACATGCATGTGTAACAAGTGCATCATGTACATACATTTCATAAGCTTTTATATGCATCTGTGACATATGCATACATTTCATGAGCTTTCACATGTGTTAGCACCTGCATATTTTTCATAAGCTTTCACATGTACATGTAACATCTGTATATATTTAATGAGTTTTTACATGCATGTATAACATATGCATACAGTTCATCAATTTTCATATGCATGTGTAACACATGCATGCGTTTCATGAGCTTTCATATGCATGTGTAATCTGTGCATAATTTCATGAGCTTTCACATTTACAACACCTACATAAATTTCAAGAGCATTCATATGCATGTGTAACATGTACATGTGTAACATCTTTACACTTTATGAACATTCATATGCATGTGTAACATGTACATGTGTAACATCTTTACACTTTATGAACATTCATATGCACGTGACATTACATACAGTTCATATGCATGTGTAACATGTGCATTTATTTAGTGAACTTTCACATGCAGTTTGATATCTAATGCTGACTAAGGAGCTGATGCTTCTCTCTGAATCATCCCCTTCTGTCAAAATATGATGGTTTCTTAACACAGGACATAATATGATATAATTTGAAAATCTCTGCCCTGTGAATTGGATCCATCAGAAATCTCAATCTGAAGATGACATTTTGTCATGAAAGTGGAAACATTTTACTTGTTGAGAAAAGTCCTCAGAAAAAATTCTTTGTGCAAATTGGGATTAATGCATAATTTGTTAATAATTTGCCACTGGGAATTGGGTTCCTATTCCCCTCCCGCAAAGGTAAAAACTGATTGGGTTCCTATTCCCCTCCCCTAAAGGTAAAAACTGATTGGGTTCCTATTCCCCTCCCCCAAAGGTAAAAACTGTTCAATGTGATTAATACTGTGTAATTAATAGGAGTAGACTAGTTTATTGCAACAAGACTCAACGGTATATGTTATAACATGTACTCGTACCTCCTGAGCTGCTGTCATTTGAGGATGCTGACTGTGACCGAGTTCGGAGTCTGGCTCTGTTTGATGCTAGGCTCAGCTTGATCTCCTGAAATAAACAGAATACAACAAATATTACAAGGATGAGATCAACACCTGCAGCAAATTAAACTTTCCACTGTATTAAAAATACAATTCTATCCTGGAATAAAACAGAGCTCCAACCTGAAATAAAATATAGCTCCATCTTGGAATAAAATATAGCTCCATCCTGGAATAAAATACAGCTCCATCTCAGAATACAAAACAAACAACTTGCACAAGAACCAAACATATGTGCATTAAACTGTTCACCTTGCAAAGATTGTCCATCCTAGACACTTATTTTTTTAGATTCTACAAAGTCAACCTCCTTCAGAAACTGTCCATCCTAGATATATGCACAATATATTTTAGATTGTACAATGTCAACTGAGACTGCACAAAGTCAAACTCCTTCAGAAACTGTCCATCCTAGATATATGCACAATATATTTTAGATTGTACAATGTCAACCTTCACTTATAATGGACAATTACACTGCATCTCTGAGACTGCACAAAGTCAAACTCCTTCAGAAACTGTCCATCCTAGA
>JAECUM010049666.1:0-18616 GCA_016617855.1 Megalonaias nervosa | reverse complement strand
GATAATTTTGCTTAGACATGAAGAACTCTGCCAACTTTGAGTGCAAAAAAATTAAATGGCGTTGTAATGACTTTCAGTATCTCCTTAAATGCAATTATTTCGAGGGGGATAGAAAGCAGCTACGACCAAAACACTTCTTAATGATTGGACTGCTGCGTTCTGAATTTGTTTGTAAATAAATTTCTCTAAAATGATTTACATTGTTTGAAATATTAATTCGTGAATTTCTACTAATTTTAAATTATCTCTATATATCTTTAATTTAATGTAACTTAATTTAATTTACTTTAATTCAATTCACCTGTAAGGAAGAAAACGTTATCACCGCAAACTCGACATGAACTGTGATGTTACATTATTTACTATATCTAAAATGCTTTTAAAATTCCCCTCTCTCTCTCTCTCTCATTATAATATTAAAAGTGGAGATACTGGACTTTAAATCATTTCCGTGAATCAAACGGACAGTGCTTAGTACGCCTAAGTACCCGTATATTTGTACTCGAGATTTAGCAGTCATCATCTGAAAGGAATTATAAATACTGTGGCATGTTTATAACTTTTATTTTATCCCCCTGTTTCTCAGGCATATTTTAAATCTCCGGCCTCTCAAGACTATGCAATAATTGTATTCCATCATTTGAAGCAAAACTAATATAAAGATTCATGTAGGCACATAAATAACATGGAAAATTCTAATATAATCCATTCTAAATCTTGTTCAAAGTAATATGGTGCTTTGAACATGACCCGGCTGGTATGCATAACACTAAAAGCATACTTAAAAGTTTACATTTCTCTTCTTAGGTGACAGACGTCTTCTCAGCTATCGATGCTTTAGGATTCTAGTGAAGATTTGTATCAAAGATATATGATACTCAATGATTATTTGAACATGATCCAGTTGGTAGGCTGTAGATTAAAGGAATCATTTGACATTTTACAATTTTATTTTTAACTGATAGACGTCTCCAAAGCAATCGACACTTCACGATTCAAGTATTCTTTTCAGAACGTTTATGTTACGTACTAGTGATGTTTACTTGTCCTATAACAACTATGTTCTTAGTGGTTTATTACTCTGTACAAGATTCAGTTGAAAATAATCTTGTGTTAGGATATACTAAAAGTTTAGTTAATATATGTAGCTGTATAACTTCTCAAGGAGAAGTTACTATTGAGGGAAGTAAAAGATCAGGGTTTGATTCTAAAATGTCAATCGGAAATTTGAAGAAGAAAATGAAACGTTCATTTTTCTTCACAATATAATTATTTTGCTATGAATGTTTCCATTGTTTATATATCTATATGCATGTTTGGTACTCTGTAAATTTGATCCATACATGGCTTTTATATGTTTTTATTTTATATTCGACTTGACGCATGTAATAATTACTGTAAGATTAACAAAACTTGTTTGTAGTCACTGCACCACAATTAATATATACTGTATTGGGTCACTACTATCACCAGGACCGGGACTAGATGGCGGTTACAGGACAGTGGTAGGCTTAACAACGAATCTAATCCACACGGGTACAATCATTCACGTCATGGGGCAATATATATACATAGACAACACATAGACAACACATATATAGGCAAGACAGAATAAATATCTTTTCGAGGCATATGAAAGTGGCCCTGAAAAGGGTCATTGGTTTTATGTTAACACCAGTTCGTTAACATAGAGGGCATCTTACTGATCTTCTTCTCTTTCTCAAACTTCGTCTAACCTCTGGTCCATCAATGAGGACACGCTTCAGAAAGCCCTGTCTCTCCACATGGCATCTTCTTTTCCAAACAGTCGTCTCGGTGATCCGGATAATGGTCCATTTTGATTTAACATACATGGGTAAGTCCGTACGTAAAAACAAGGGAATGAAGTGAACCGCATTTATTTATAGTGGAAGTCCGGATAGAAACGGATTGAAATTGTTCACCAATCACAACACGCGTTACAAAATTCAGTCACTTCGCGGAGTCTGTCTTCCAATCCGAAGAGAGCTACCTGTGACGTCACATTCCCCATATAGGTGCGCTAGCGTCTGTGCGCAGTGAATCGATGCGACATTGTTTTGTGAAACATGACTGCAACTAAGAAGACGATGAATTGGGGTGCACCGGCTTTGGAGACGAAAAGTGATGGCATTACAGTGGCTACCAAATTTAACACAGCGCTACTTCCAGATGAGACCGATTTCAACTGGGATTTAGTAGCTTTTCTCTGTTAGCAAGATTTTGTTCCGGTACCAGTACCTTCACCACCTTCTCCTTCTTTAAGACAGAAAGAAGAATTGGAGAAATTTTTACAAGAGCAGAGAGAAGCAAAACAAGCATTTCTTCTTGAACAGCAACAGGCTTAAGGCAGCTAAAGCGAATTGCTTCTTGTTCCTGAGTTTGTTTTTAGAAAAAAAAAAAAAAAAAAAAAAAAGCTCCCAATGGCCCTTTTCAGGGCCACTCACTTCTTTCGAAAAGAGATGATATTCATTTTGCCAAAATCAATTAAAACTCAAAATCCCTTTTATTTTATTTTATGTTAACCCTATGATTAAGTGTGTCAGTGCATGAGTTTAGGTCCTTATTCTTCTAAAAAATCAAAATTAAGAGACATTTACTTTTTTCAGTCTGGTCTATTCTGGTACAAATTTTTACAATCCAATTCACAACTCAACACAACACTTTCAAAAAAGTTCATAGACTTCTTCTGTGTCATTTCTTCTTTCACTCTCTCTCTGTTTTTTGATTTTCGTCACTTTCACATGTTTTTCCTCCTCCTCCTCTTCTTCCTCACTTTTTTCTCGTCTTCTTTTCTTTTCTTTCTTCTCTTCCTGAACGTGTCGGGGTTATTCCTTGTCGGGCACCTCTTCTTCTTCCTCCTCCTTCTGCTCCTGTTGTTTTCTTAGGGCAGTCTGAAGACTAATGTCCTTTCTCTTGACAATGATAACAGGTATCCTGACTTTTGTTTCTTTTGACACTGTTCTTGCTTTTTTGACGATCTGGACATTCTGTAGCCCAATGCCCTTTCTTCTGACAGATATAGCAAGTATTTTGACTTTTATCTCGAAAAGAGGGGGAGTAGTCAGTCAACTTGTCTGAAGAAAACTTTTGTATGACACCTCGCAAAGCTCTGATCAGAAATTCGATCTGTGTGGGTTCTTTCATTGTGCTGGTTGACTTGAGAGCGAAATGAATACTGAGAGGGAAGGAACCAGCCGTTTATATACACTGAACCTGACATGGATACATAGTGGAACATGGTGTTTCAAATGTAGTCATTTGACTTTTTGCAGTCAAGAGGAAACGATTGCATCATTTCGTAAAGAAAGGAGAAGAAAGTATGAGGCAGAAACATGATTTATCGCCTCGCACAGTAGCTGAAGTCTTGGCAAAAATTCATGCCAGCGATTTTGAAGATGACATGAGTGAGCCAGAACCCAGGCCCAGAGAGTCTATACCAAGTCAAAGTCCATCACCATCAATAAACCCTGAAAAGTACTTTCACATTCAAGAGACCGACAGACGCTCCTCTAGGAAATTTAGAACCACAGCCTACACGTAAACGGTGAAGTTTAAAGATTTCAAGTCAGACGTACCGTTGGAGAAAGCAGAAGGTTTAATCACCGATGTGTGGGATTCTTTGTTAACCACACTGAAAAAGCAATGTGAAGCCAAAGAAGACGATCGCTTGAGACTTTCCATTCATCACGACAGTCTAAAGTCCCCCGTTTGGATCGAGTTTAGCAGCCCATCAGAATTGACACCTTCCAAAGTCATGGACAAGATTCAACACGTGCAACAATCCAACGACAAGTTTCACATCACCGATGGAAAAGAGACAATGTTCATAACCCACGTGTCTCTTCCCCAAGGGACAGGACAACGCAAAATGGTGTTCTTGGTAGACGACCTTCGCAGCACCAGAAAGAACATTGATCAAATTAGCAACACTCAAGACCAGATGTGCTTAGCCCGTGCCATTGTGGTGGGACGAACGTATGCCGACAAGAACGACACGACAGAATGGAAAAGAGTCTGGAAAACTATTCGACGATCGAACCGAACCAAACAACAAAGAGAAGCAGAATTCCTGTTACAGTAAGCGGGGATATCCAAAGACACCGCTTGTGGCATTCCTGAAATGCAAAAATTGCAAGACGTCTTGGCTACACGCTACACCATGAAAGTGCACCCTCAAGAAGTGAGCGGACCTCTGTTGTTTCGAGGCAAAGATTTCAAGGACGGAAAATACATTCACGTCAATCATCACGATGAACATTTCGATGCCATTACCAGTATCCCCGGATTCCTGTCATACGGTTATTGCTGTGAGAAATGTGACTATGGTTATAACAATCGAGAGCAACACAAGCATTGTGGATCGAAATGCTCAGGATGTTTAGCCTCTAAGCCCTGTCTGGACGAAGGACAAGAACGAATGCATTTCCCAGCTTGTCAGCGCACGTTTGTCAGTCCTTCCTGTTACCAATAACATCTACAGATGCAAGGTTAATATCAGAAATGTGCTTGTCAACTCCTGAGATTGTGCCCTACTTGTGCCATGCTGCACGTATGTCCAGGAAAGAAGCGATGTCACATTTGTCAAAAGATCGTGGATTTGGAACACTAATGCTACATTTAAAAATACCATTCGAAACATGAAGAAGAAGAAGATGACCAGAAGAAAGGCAATTTCATCTTTTTCGATTTTGAATGCATGCAAGAGACTGGCATTCACATTCCTAATTTCTGCGTGGCTCACCGAGCGTGTGAGAAGTGCTTCCAAGAGCCTATATATACTCATTGCCCTCACTGTAGCAAGATTCCTGGAGGAGGTGAAAAAAATCTTTCGGGGAACGAACACATTGGCCGATTTCGCCCAATGGATCTTAAACCCTATCGACGAGACGTGGAGTGAAGAAGACATCGAACATTACGGAGATTGTCATCGCTATGCCACGGTGCTGGCTCACAATTTCTGGGAATACGATGGGCAATATCTTCTGAGATACTATACGGAACAAAGTACCGAACGTCCTAAAGTGACTTTAAACGGAGCCAAAATCATTTCCATGCAAGTGGGACAAGTGCAGTTTAAAGATTCGATGAGTTACATGGCCGTGCCTTTGAGCCGAATGCCTAAAACGTTTGGAATGACAGAAATGGCCAAAGGCTATTTCCCGCACTTTTTCAACACCGAAGCCAATCAACACGCCCTTCTGTCCCAGTTGCCTGAGGCACACTAATACGACTCCGACAACATGAGCACCGAACAACGAGAAGCTTTCTACGCCTGGTACCACACTCACGCCTCGGACCCCCTCGACTTTCAGAAAGAAGTGTTAAAATATTGTCGTTCCGATGTGGACATTTTACCGGCGTTGCTGTGGAAAATTTCGAGAACTGTTCATGGAGCACGAAGGGATCGATCCTTTGAAAGAAGCATGCACCATTACCAAAGCGTGTTTCTTAATGTACCTCCAACGATTCATTCCTGCAAGCACCCTAGCTGTCATCAGCCCTCAAACAACTAACTTTGTCAAACGTCAAAACTCGGTGAAAGCCCTACGCTGGCTACATTACTTGTGCGACAAGGAAGACAAATGGATCCAACATGCCCGCAACGGAGGAGGCGAAAATATATTTGGAAGGTTTTCAGTGGATGGCTGGGACTTAGAAAACCCCAAGACCGTGTACGAGTTTAACGGGTGCTTATTTCACTGTTGTCCCATCTGCTACCCTCAACGTGACACTAAAAATCAGGTTTTACAACGGATCATGGAAGACTTGTACCAGGCCACTTGTCAGCGTCGCTTGAAGTTAGAACAGCAAGGATACCAAGTGGTGGAAATATGGGAACACCAGTACGATCACCGATTGAAAACCGATCCAGAGTTTAAGCGCATCGTGGAAAGTTACAAGCTGGTGGACCCACTGAACCCACGGGACAGTTTGTACGGAGGACGGACGAATGATACCTGTTTGCTGTACCAAGCCGATGAGGAGAAAGGAGAAGAAATGAAATACTTGGACGTGTGTTCTCTGTATCTTTACGTGTGCAAATATGGGCACCCACAATTGCTGCAGAACACATTGACCTGGACAACATTCGACAATACGAAGGACTGATCAAGTGCAAAGTCTTGCCTACACGAACTTGTACCATTCCGTGTTACCTCACCATTGCCAAGGAAAATTGATGTTTCCCTTGTGCCGTACTTGTACCGAAACGTACAACCAAGACCGACCTTGTCAGCATAGCCGGGAAGAAAGCGATTTAACGGGAACTGTTCAAAGCTCTAGATCTGGGATACCAACTGTTAGAAGGGGACGAAATTTACCACTTTTCCAAGACAGAAAAATACTACAAGAGCGACGAGACTCAAAAAGGCATTTTCGCAGACTACGTGAATGCCTTTTTAAAACTGAAACAAGAAGCCAGCGGCTTTCTTTCCTGGTGCCACACTCCCGAAGGCCAAAAGAAATTCAAAGAGAAATACTGGGAGCAGGAAGGCATCACTTTAAACCACGTCGAGAAAAACGAAGGAAGGCGATCGTTTGCCAAAGTGATGTTAAATTGCTTGTGGGGCAAAATGGCACAACAACCGTGTTTACCCAAGACGGAGTATTTGACAGAACCTTCCCGATACTTCCAGATGATTCACGACAAAACCAAATACATGAAACACGTGGACGTCGTTCGTGAGGACTTGATCTTAGTCAATTAGGAAGAAGAACTGGACTTTGTAGAATCCGACGAATTTGGAAATGTCATCATTGCGGCTTACGTGACAGCCCATGCTCGCTTAAAACTGTACGAAGCTTTAGAACTGTTAGGAGATCGTGTGTTGTATTTTCACACGGACAGTTGCATCTACATTGATCGACTGGGTCAACAACACCCTAAAATCGAATGAGACCGTTTAGGATCCTGGACGGACGAGCATCCCGACGACAAGATTCTAAGTTTTGCAAGTGGTGGTAACAAAAGTTACAGGTACGAATACCGAGACCCACAAGGAGAAGTGCACACTGAGTGAACAGTGAAAGGATTGTCTCTCAATTATCGCACCAGTCGACTGGTGAACTTTGGCATCTTGAAAAAAGCCTTGCAGTCTGGACAGGAAGGAAATTTTAAAGTGACCACCCACGAACCGCACAAGATTGTTCTTTTACCCACACACCAAATCGTCAGTCGATCCTTGCAAAAAGTCTATCAAATCGTGTATCAGAAGCGAGTTCGGCTTCCCAACCACTTCACTTAACCGTACGCTCACGTCGATATTAGCCAGTATATAGAAAGGAACAACGTCAAAGACCGATAGTTCATTGTCACTACCAACACCAAGCAAGAAAGATGAATGATTTAAGAGAAGCACAAATGAAGTTCAGACATTCACAATTCAAGATCGGTGATGCACATGTAGAGTGCGATGCTGCGCCTTGCGATGGCAGGGATGCCGTACGCTATGACCTCAGCGATTCAGTACCACATCATGGAAACTTTGCTATACCTACCATGAAAAGTGATGCTGTGCGTGTCAAACTTGACGGATGTGAAAGCGATGCCACTCGTCGTCGTTCACCTTTTCACTTTACTGGTTTTCATGGTGGATGTCATCTTTATGAAACCATGCAGCTACCACCATACGGATGTCATCCAAAACTGAGCAAACTCCTACATATTTCACCGTATCCTCGTCGAAATGAACCTGTAAAAGACGAATATTCGTTCCCTGTGCGTTTGCCTGAATACTGCGATTTTGAAAGTCCGATCCAAACCTTCCGAGGAAAATGGCCAAAATATCTGGGAGGACCTACCCCCGATTAATTTGCTAGAGCCGGATTTATCTACTTGGGCGAAGGGGATAAAGTCAAGTGCTTCAGTTGCGGTGTGTCACTTCACGAGTGGGAGAAGAAAGATTGCTCTTACCTGGAACATGGTCGATGGTTTCCACATTGTCACTACCTACCTTTAGTGGGACCTCGTCATTGAAGTGGGCATACCATGTCGTTTAAGAAACCAGCTGCTTGGCTAGGAGTCGAACGTTGGACAACACCTAGACAAGTATTTAAACCCCATTGGAAAAATAATCTTTAAACATTACCAAACGAATTGCAAGAGAAGATTTACAGGGACATTTGACTGGGACTTGCCAGAGCAAAATCTCAATGGGTGACTGAGGAACTTTCATGTCGAGAAATTCACAAGAGGAAATTGACAAAAGTCACCAAGCAAGTCAGATTTCTCTGGATCAAGGGTGCGTTCTTCCGAATATTCCGCTTTAGACCATTTACATTTAAAGATTTTATTGACATTCTTGACCATTTCCTGGAATGGCAGTGGCCAGATATTACTCACTACATTCGTTACTTTCGCTCTAGGAGAAGTGTCTGACTGACATAGTCATGGATACTTTATAAGAGAACATTCGTGGTTTGCCTGTGGAGTTGAGAGAACGCATTTACCGCGAGTTGGTCAAAATACAAGTGAAACGCAAAGAACAATTACATCCGTTACGTCAACGATGTTTGAATCACTGGTACCTGAATGCTATAATAGGACTGATTCTGATGAAAGTTTTTCAGTGGCCAGACATTGATGAATTGCGTGAAATTCATAAATTTTTGGATGCCACTCATTCAACTTACAAGGTGTTCCTAATACACCGAATTCCAAAAGACGAGTTAGAGGATTACCAAATTCTCTTACACAACGTCAACTTAGTTCAAGAGGAATCTTCCGTACGATGTGTGGCGTGTGAGTTAGTGACTAAACATTTTTGGTACGGTACTAAAATAAAAAAAGTGCTGTTCAAAAAGTACACTTATTACCTTACACCAAAGAGGGTATAAAAACGGACTGCAATGCCACGACCTTTATCATTCGTGATACAACAGATTCCGTGGAAGAAAATCAATGACACTATTCAGACGGTGGAGGATTACGATGAATTTTATGAGAACTGTGTCCATTGAATTGGGATCGACGTGTAGTGTGTTTCTTAGTGACTTGCTTTCTGGGATTTTGTTTACCAGCCGATTCTATGTGGACACTTTACGAACAGTACATACCACTCCAAAAAGCATGAAAGTGGTTCCTTTAAATGCACACGAAAAATTCATTCTTCGCAAAACTTTTCGCATTCATCTCGATTCTTCTCGACAGCCTCTACAGGAAAGAAAGATTCGTCTACTTTTAGGTACTGAAGATGTGTACGATGATGTGTGTGTAGCTTGTGACCTCCACCCTCACTGGAAAGATGTACGTGACTGGAAAAGTTGGGGTTTCGAGGATTGGACAAAAGAAGTGGCACACTATGCCCAAGATATGTCATCCTAAAAAATTAAAACATTCAGTGAAAAAAGTAACTTTAAAAGTAAATCAGTGTTAGTAACAGTGCCAAACAAGAAGAAGTCGTGACCGAGGAGAACCACTCTCTTCAGGGCAGGACCGTTATCGACATCCCCGAAAGGCCATTCTGGGAAGACACTTGTATGACTGTGCCAAGGAGTGTAGAGACTCTAAGAACATTACACATTGTCCCTACGATACCACCTCTTGATCACCACAAATGTTGTTGTACAGAGACTTGTTTATATTCCACTATGATCGTTTTGATGTGTCTTTTATTCATGTACTTAACCATTTGGCTTTTCTGTATTTTTGTCTTTCGTGTTGTTGTCAAAAGTGATATTCCTTATACTGCTACTATGGCTACCTCTACTGTCTCTGCTCCCTCTTCCTCCACTTTCAAAGTCATCGACGAACATGTAGATCGGACAGTACATACATGTAGATCGGACTAGTTGGTAGGCCTTGTATCTTCGCCATCCCTTTAACATGCTCATTGCCGGACCTAGCGGTTCAGGCAAAAGCGAATTTGTCAAACGTTTGATCGAACATAACCATCATTTGATCGATCGTCTACTTTTGGTGTCGCAAAGAGTGGCAATCGGCGTACAGCCTTCTGCGAGAAAGTCATAGCGATTCCAACGTCTTTGTGGAAGGCATTCCTGGCGAAGACGACAGGACCGTGTTTGACCCACTCAAACTCATTTGGTTATTTTTGACGACATGTTAGGAGAAGACGAAGAAGAAATTAAACTCTGGTTTACGCGCAAAGGGCATCATCGTAATGCCAGTGTCATTTACATCACCCAAAATTTCAACAAAGTAAAGCCCATCGCTCCATCAGTATCAATGCTCATTGCGTGGTTTTGTTTAAATGTCCTAAAGATAAATCGAAAGTGCAATTGTTAGCCAAACATTAAGGAACGCCTTGTCTGACTCATGCTTACGACGATGCCACTCAAACCCCACACGCTTATTTACTCGTGGATTTAAAACCCACTAACCCCGATTATTTGCGATTTCGTACCTATCTGTTTCACACTGGTGCCAAGACGGAGGGCCTGTCGTGTACACGTCCCCTTCGTCGACTTAAGAACAACCACAACAACCAACAAAAACTCTATAAAAACCTCGGTCACTTGGGGTCTGTCTCACACATCGTCAACATGATGTCCCTTCAGTCTCATCTTCCCGTTAAATTGATTCGTGCCTTGTACGGCATCAGTCGCGAAAAAATCCACAAATATGTGCTCGTGTCTTAGAAGCTAGTCTCAAAGAAGTCTTACGATTGATTACGGTGACAGTACGTCAATTACTGCAAGGTATCATTCACATGCCACATCAAACCAAACGTTTTTTTGAGAGAAACAAAGTCGCCTTGACCCAACTAGCCGATCCACGCATTGACACTCAAACCAAAAAGCAAATCATTTTGAAACCTGGAAGTAGCGGTTCTCTAGGAGGTGTCAGCATAAGTTGCCTCTTAAAATGGCATCCTAATGCTCCCAAAGTCCTGCCCAAGAAAAAAGCCACGCCCAAACGTACCCAGAAGAAAAAGAAGAAGAGTACGGTGTTTTTAGGTCACATCCACAAAAAAAGAAAAGCCCACAGAAAACAGCTTCTACCCGAAAGAGAGGTACTGCTGCGAGGATGCAACCTTACATTCGCAAACTACGACCTGCTGCAACAACGGTGACCGCTTCTCCAGTAACCTCAACATCTTCCACTTCTCCGTTGCTGGTGATGCCTGCCAAACCCGATTTGACACGCGTCTTTCCGAATTTGATGAAACATTGGAAACCCGTGTCTCCAAAAACGTCTCCTCCAGCGGTGACACCCTCTTCATCTTTAGCGGCAGTTTCTGCTGATCACAAATTACCTGCCCCCAAAATCGGGTATGTTAAAGAGTTTACTGGATTTGCCCAAGGAAGAACTGTCCCGATTGAGTCCGTTGCCTGCCATGAAAATGATACGACGAGCCGACAATCAGTGGCGACGCAGTCCAATATAAAAAAGACCCGAGGCGAACGATAGGGATCAGTGTTTTTGTGCTCCTGAACGCCCAAAGATGTTCCCTCAAAGAAGTGCACACCGTCACAATCGTTGTTCTTCTGTCCAAAAAGGAGAAGAAAAAAGAAATGGACAGTCTCGTCATCCGACAAAACACATCGCCAAACATTGACGTCTGTCCCTGAAAAGTCACATTCGTCCAAAGACAAGGAGAAGTCACCAAAGAGGAGGATTCTTTGGCGATTTTGGAAAACACATCCTCACCTTTCTGACGAGGCGATAGTCCCAAAAAAGGATAAAAGACCGTGTGACAAGTCATCGACGTTAGTGTATTTTTTGCTGTGTGCCACAGAACCAACGAACCAACCAAGAATGTCACCCCAAAAAAGATATCCTTCTTCTACCCACAAAGGAAAGAAAAAGAAAGGAATACCTCCTCGTTTAGTCAAACATTGGGACATGTTCTCCGTCCTGTCCAAATCTATTCCACCCATGCGAGAAAAAACTCATTCAACCTGCCTCCAAAGATGTCATCGATACCGTGAGCGAATGTTGTCTGAATGTCTTGAAAGGCACGATAGCCTTGTCTAAACATCATAGAAAATTCTTAGCCAAACATCGACACGTTCTTCGCCAAATGATCCAAAAGAAAATACCCATTCGTCAAAAGAAAAAGATGTTGTGCAACGCGGAGAAATTGCCATTTTACCCCTGTTAGGACCTTTATTGAGAACTATAGGAAGACCCATTCGGAACGGAGTATTGGGAACAATGTCAAGAATCATTGGATGAAGACGAAAGGTCAAGAAGATAAAAGGGACCTCTTAAATCAAAAGGTCTCAGACGTGACCCTTGAAATCCAATGGAAGGACGAAAACTGTCTTTAATACTTTACAAACGATGGATGGAATACCATCGTTGGCAAGAACAACGGACCCCGCATTTACCTCCCAATCCTCATTTGACCGAAATCTCCCAGTTACAACACGAATTGCAATCATTGATGGATCGCGGCGATTTGTCGAAACGGAAAAATCGCAACGGTACGGTCAGTTGTTACAACGACTGCAACTCTTTCACCAGAAAGCTTTAGACGAAACAACTCAGTCAACTCTGAAAGATTTTAAGGCCCTGATGAAAGTTCACCACCACCACTACCACCCCCAGCGGTCAAGACAGATGCAGTCCCACGGTTGCCTGAGGAAGAAGAGGCAAGAGAAGTCTTTCAAATACCGTCAGCATCTCCCATGGCTAGTAAGATTTGTTACGACCATGTAATTTAATTACTTGTGTGTTAAAATTTGAATTATTATGATGATGATTATGTTCAGGGGATCTGATATTTTTGAAAGAAACATCGTGTTTATTTAGAACGTAAATATGACTCTCTGCTTGCGTAAGCATCATTTTAGATTGCCGACTGGATAAACAACCGGCGTAAAAGATAGGTTGTGGCCAAAGTCATTTTTCTAAGCATATGTGATTACATCGTGTACGGCGATTGTTAGATGATGAAATAACCACGAATTCCTCGTGCGTGTGCATGAAATGACGTTTTGGTTCGATTTTTAAACACTTAGGTCCCTGTAAAATAGTCAGAGTCGTTTTTATACCTTCAGAAGAAGGTATTATTTTCCTTGTGGTGGAAAGAGTTTATTTTTTTCTTTACATCTGTAGAGCTCGAGATGTGTCTTGCTATAGATGACAGCTATAGGAGTTTATCTACTCTTTAAATAAAAATTATTTTCCCTAGAGAACTACGCAAGTGGTTTAGGACAAAGACATTCAGTGAAATTCATTCTAAATTGGAATACTACAGTATAAATTGTGGTTCAACGTGAAATTCTGGACATTTGTGTAAAGACATCATCTGACGTCATCGTTTTCCATCTTGGAACCAACTTGAGATTCAAACTAGATTCAGCTAGGACTGTGCATTGATAGGACTTATATATTTTCACAATTCTAGGATAAATGTTTGGATTTTCTTCACAAACCGTAAGTCCTATTTCATATTTTCACCTTTTCACCGTGTTTTCTAAGGAAATAAACTATTTTTGTTAAAACTTACAAAGATTATTGTCTTCACTCTTTTCTTTTGATACTTTTAACCGAACTGATACGTAACAGATTGCAGCGTCCTTGCTGATTGCTTCCACTACACCACAACGAGAAGAACGTTAAGCCTGGGTTAAAAAGATGATGTCCACTCCACCTTCGACAGAAGTGAAAAAGAAAGAAGTGAAAGCAGAAGTGGAGAAACAAAAGAAGACCAAAGCCATTCCATTACCACCACCATCACCGCCACTACCACCAAAACTACCTTCAACTTCTACTCCTGTGGCACATCGGACTCGTAAAGCAGTTTCTAAACCACTTCAGAATACCATCAGCGAAGAGTGGATCACTTATTAAAAAATGGAGAAGGTGTTAGCCAGTATTTACTATGATCCATCCAATCCTGCAGGATACGTAGGAGTTCAGAAATTGTATCATGCTGCCAAAACTCGACTGAAAAGTGTTCGTTTACCTCAAGTGCAATGCTGGTTACAAGAACAAGCCACGTACACCTTACACAAACCCATTCGACGAAAATTTTCCATACGTCGCAACCGAGTGGAGGGCAGCAATCATCAATGGCAAGCCGATTTAGCCGATGTCTCTCAGTTGGCCACCTACAATCCTGGTTACAAATATTTGTTTTGTGTCATCGACGAGTTCTCCAAATTTGCTTGGGTCGTGCCATTGACTTCCGAATCGAGCATTGAGTTAATGCGAACCCTCAAACTGGTGTTGAAACAAAGCGGACGTCACCCTCTTCGATGGGAAACCGACAAAGGCACCGAAGTTTTGAACCAAGCTTTCCCAAAAGAATTGAAGAAACGTGACATTCATTTTTTTCACCACCGAGAATTCCGAAACCAAAGCCAGCATCGTGGAACGTTTTCAAAGCACCTTGAAAGAACGCATGTGGAAATATTTTACGCATCAACACACTCTCAAGTACATCGATGTCTTGCCACACCAAGTCCAAGCGTACAACCAATCTTACCATCGGAGCATCAGACGTGCCCCCCAAGAAATGACTCCCGACAAAGAAGTGACCGTCTTCGAGCGCCTGTTTGGTACGTCCCCGTAAGTTACACTCCCCAAGATATGAAGGGTGTTGGCAGCAGGAGATTGGCTGCGCATTGGCAAAACCAAACGCACTTTCGACAAAGGTTACTTACCCAAATGGACCACCGAATTGTTTCGTGTCACCGAATGTGTGCGTGGCCGTCATCCTTCCGTCTATAAATTGGAAGACATGAACGGCGGAAGTGTTAAAAGGAACGTTTTACAACGTGTGACCAAACAGGAAGACGACGTGTACGAGATAGAAAGCATTCCCGATCGAAGAACCCGAAAAGTGGGATAAAAACGTGTTAAAGAAGTCAAAGTACGTTGGAAAGGATATCCTCCCAGTTTTGAATCTTGGGTCAACGCTTCGTAAATCATCGACTATAAAAGGAAGTGACCATCATACCCTTCAACACAGTCTCAGCTACCGCAGTAACCACTCCTTCTCCCAGTTCTTCTCTGCAAGATCTACAAAAGCAACCCTTGTCGGTGTGGTGTGGAGAACGTGTGTCTAAAACGAAAATCGTCTTTTTCTGCCAGATCTTTGTGGTGTATTGTGTCATTGGTGCTGCCATTGCCAATTTGAGTTTGCAACAAGGTGACAAACAATTGTGGACCATTTTACTCAGCAGTTGCATCGGTTACCTTTTTCCCAATCCGTATCTGAAATATTCCTCTAACGGGAACAACAACGGGAGTCTTGCGTCCAATCTCAGCCCACCTTCCAACAGTCAACCCTAACCATCTTCTTTTAGACACTCCACTGACTTCCAGGTTCCCCTGGGACACTAGAACTCTGGAATTTTGAACAACCAATTTTACTTAACGTTACCCAGTGACTGTTCCATTGAGGCGTTTCCCAATAACACCTTATGCTGTTACACGGCCAAATTACCTCAGGCCATCCAATTGGATCACGAAGCAAATTGGGAACTGGCTTTAGTGGAAATGATTCACCCTACACAAATCATAAACATCGTCGAAAATCAAAACACTTTTACGGTAGAAGTTTATGACACTTGGATGAACGCAGCAGTGTAGGTGACTCTATCAAATCACAAGACCCCAAAACTAAACGAACCACTTATCGGTTGAAAATTCCCCCGGGCTATTATTTTAGTGGTCAACATTTGGTGAACGCTATTGCTGACAGGTTGAATGCCATGTTTGGTTAAGTCTTGGAGAAAACCAAAAAAGGTGTCACGATCGAATACCACAAAATAGCTCGTCGCCTACGACTCAAATTTTCAGAGGACAAAGTATTGGCCATTACATTTTCTCCTAAATTGTATGACATTTTGGGTGGAGACTCCAAGTTGATCAAGATTGCAAACGAAATACCAGCCGTGACCGGTAACTCGGATTTTGCGAAATATTTTCGATTCCCTGTAGAAATGAGCCAAGGACTGAATTTGATCTTTGTGTACTCCGATGTGGCGGAGTACAACGTGGTGAGACACCTCCGTACCGTTACTGCGTGTCATTCCTTTCCAAGTGGATTCTGCCACGAACGCTGATAAGGAAGGTGGAAACACCTATCATGTTCACCGCGAATTTGTACATCCTCACTATTTGCCCGTCAGTAAGTCGTATTACGACACTGTCAACATTACTATAAAAGGAGATGTGGGACAAAATATTCCATTCACCAAAAGGAAAGTCACAATGAAACTCCATTTTCTAAAACGATTACTCTAACCCTTTGTCAGTCATGTATCCTGTGTACCAAGGAGTCGCTCGACAGCGAGGACATGGTTTAGGAGATATGCTAAAATCAGCCTTTCGTTCGGTGGCTCCCGTTTTGAAACCGATGGTGACACGGGGATTGCACGCCTTGAAAGATACCGCATTGACGCAAAGTACAAAATTTCTCCAAAATGTAATCATTGACAAAGAAAATCCTAAAGAAGCTTTCTTGAGAGCAGGCAAAAATGTCTTGCTTCAAACAGGCAAAGACATTCTATAAATGCCCTGGGCGCTGACGAGTCAGGCATTCGTGCTTCCCTGACACCACAGCAAGGACAAGGCAGAAAAAGACGACGAAAACACCCTTTCAGAGGATTTCACACCCCTAGAGCTAGAAAGACTAAGAAACGAAAAACCGTCCGAGAGTTAGACGTTTGATTATTAAATCAGAGACAATGATGCACCGAGAGTCTTGCGCTTGTTCCAAGTCGGAACTGGATCTGTTTGCCATGCCACCCACCATGATGACAATGCAAGAATCCCAATGGGTCGAATTTCATCCCGTCTCCTCTTTGACGGATTCAGCTCCCATCGAGGTTGAAATAAAAGAACAGCCCGAAGATTACATCGGTCTGAATAGCAGTTACTTGTATCTGAAACTGAAAGTGATCAAAACGGACAACACCAGTCCGGGTGCCGATGCCAGAGTAGCTCCCGTCAACAATTTCATGCATTCCTTGTTCAGCGAAGTGGATTTGTACTTGAATAACAAACTGGTCACCAGTAGCATGGATACTTTCCCTTATCGAGCGTACGTGGAAAATCTCTTGACGTACGGAAAAAAGGACAAGAACATTCATCTGGATGCTTGCGTGGTATGGAAATCTGACATAGCAGGTGAGGACACGTTTAACCACACAGACCTGACAGCAGATGACAATCCTCACAATGTGGGTTTTAACGACCGTCGAAAGAAAATCCTGCAAGGTCGTAGTTTAAAACTGATGGATCGTTTGCATTTGGACATATGGTTGCAAGACAAGTATATGCTCAAAGGAGTGGATATTCGTCTGAGACTAAATCGCAGCAGTGTCGCTTTCCATTTGATGGATCATGCCAACGAGTACAAAACAATCATCCAAGAAGCCAGACTTTACGTGCTAGAAGTGCTACCTAATGCGGAAAACGACATGAGTCACACATTGAGAAGAACGACCGCCATGTATCCGATAGGACGCGTAGAAGTGAAAACGTTCATCATTGCTGCTGGACTCCGATCCAAGATCGAAGATCGTCTGTTCCAAGGACAGTTACCCAAACGTTTAATCGTTGGTATCGTCAGTAATTCAGCCCCCAACGGAGCCCACGATCAAAATCCTTTCCAGCTTAAGCACTACAGAGTGTCCAAGATCGAAGGTAGTCGCGATGGCAAGACCTTGTGTACCAGACCCTTCAAACCTAATTTTGCTCAGAAAAATTACTTGAGATCGTCCTTGTCCCTGTGCTTAGCTACCGGACAACTAGGAACCAACACCAGTCACGGTATTTCGTACGAAGATTATTTAGGAGGTTACACTTTGTGGGCCTTTGATTTCACTCCAGACCAAGGCAGCGACGAGGGACATTTCCACCCTATAAAATCTGGTCAACTGCGTGTGCAACTTCAGTTTGCAGAAGCTCTCGCCGAGACGGTGAACGTCATCCTGTATGCACAATTCGATAATACCATAGAAATCAACAGTTTGAGAGAAGTCATTCTAGACTTTTAGAAACAATGGAAGACTCTTATTCCTCATTGAACGGTAGAGAATCTTTGGAAATGGAATGGGTGGATAGCATAAAAACTGAACCCCAAGACCAAGACAAAGAGGACTTAGTGGTCACTTCCAGATGGCCAGAACAAAACCAACATTTAGTGTCCTGTTTTGCCAAACACCTGGCAGATAAAATTACAGAATTGACCAAGATGTATTGCTATGGATGTCAAAACGATCATCCCAGTCAAATTTAACACGATAAATGTCTGAAGATGAGTCAAGAAGAAAAATTGGACGAGTATCTGGACGACGCTTGGAGTCTCATCTCGGAAGAAGCAGTGTTGTATGAGTGGTATAAAGGCTTGCGTGATCATTCCTGTCCTCTATTGACTACTCTGGAGACCTATCGCATCGAAGCTCTCTTAGCCCGAAGTACAGAGACGAAGCGAAGAAACGGCTACTTGACAGAGCTTTTCAAACAAAAAGTCAGAATTGAATTGATGACTTATCATTACCTGTGGAAAAAAAACCCAACAAAACAAAAAATGGATACCTGGGAACTTTATTACCTTTTGAACAACAGTTCGTACATTGCTTCTTGGAATCCTGTCGTGTGCGCTAAAGATGAACTACCTCATCGCAAACCTCAAGACCATCAAGCTTATGTCATCAACACGGACGACAGTCA
>JAECUM010049664.1:0-25077 GCA_016617855.1 Megalonaias nervosa | reverse complement strand
TTTCCTATTAGAACAAGTCTGTTGTTGATCCATTTGCCAAAGCGATTTTTGCCGATGACGTCTGGCCATGTCTGGTGGTCTGGCCATGTCTGGTGATCCGTGCCAATTCAAGCACTGAAGTCACAAAGGATGGTGATATTGTCTGCTTACATTAAGAGACTTGAAGACTATTAAATTTTTAATTATTCTCAGGTAGGTTGGTTATATTGTGTGCACATGCGCTGATGATATTTATATGTCTTTCCAGATAAATGGAGTCTTATTTACTTTAATATGTTATTATGCCCTTTGAGAGATTTGTGAACTTGCTGATTGGCTGTGATTTGATCGCAAATTCAACGTCAGCTTTACGTCACTCTTCTTTACTTCGGCCGCTCGAGAACAGGGTGTAGCTAAATCCCACTTCGGTGAGTTGTCCTTCCGCGGCTAGGCGGATTTCACCCGGGGCTGCTATCTGGATGCAGTTCATGTCAAGTAGGTTCATACTACGCCTGACCTGATGCCCGCACATTGTTTTTGATATCTGTATTCAATCCGGGGTGGGATGAGCATCCGTTCGGCAACGTATTTCACCAGTGAAGACTTTCCAGAGAGAGAGAGAGAGAGAGAGAGTCAGGCGTATATGTACAATCTGGAATAACAATCGCAGTTAGTACCGTCTACTAAAACTTACGATAGCAGGTGTATACCGACCTAACATGCAGTTTGATCAATAACACAAATGTTGACGTACATTTTAGATTTAGTAAGCTGAAAGAACTTTGAGTTTAGTCATTGTGTTCCCATGTAAACTCATAATAGTTATTTATTATTATAGTGTTTCTTCCCAATTTGTTTTCCATATCCAGAGTATTTATCCAAATGCACATCCATCTCCCATCCTGCGTTTAACCTTTCTCTATCCGATTTTTCAACACCATTACTCATTTGTATTTTTACTTGATCTCTTTTATATAATGTTAGACCTAAGTTGGCAACAAAGTTCTGGTCGGTCTTTTCTCTCCTTCTAACAACATGTGTACTTGGTACGAAAGTCCACGGTGCGAAAGCTTTCCAAATGCTTTGGACATATTGCCGAATAACATGCACACATTTTCACTGATTGTCGTTAAGAACTGTTGTTCGCTGTCTTTTTTTTGTGTGAGTTAATACCATTTCTTAGCACAAGACAGGCTATAGATCGCGGCCTGTATAACCGGTGGAGGAAGAATCCGGGGCTTGTTAACATTTTTCCCCAATATTATGAAAAAATATTTGGGACAGAATGCAAGACGAAGGATGCTATAGTTGACTCACGATCCAAGTAAACTAAATATTTTCATGGGTCTGTTCTAGTGTTACCCGCCTTCCTGTCATTGTCCTCATTTTGAATATGAATCTTCCAGAGTGGAAAATACAAGCTCTGTTTCGTCTTTGTTAACTCTTTGTTTAACAATGTTTTATGTAAACGTGTTTGTTGTCAGTTATTCTTGTCTAGTGTCTTGATATATGGATATAACAAAATCATATGACCAATCCGGTGGCATAAGTGGTTAGAACGTCCGCCTCGGATGCAGGAGGTCGCGGAAACCCCAGCCAACTCATACCAAATGCTTATAAAAATGTACAAGCAGCTGCCTCGTTTGGCCCTCAGCATTAAGAGATTAGTGTTAGGACTGGTCATCCTGGTGTCAGTATAATGTGACTGGGTGGGGCATGATGCTACATGTCTGAGATATGATGCCCCAGTGCTAGACATCACTATAAACTGCTACACTGCAAACATCGCAGCGACATGACTGAAAATTGTTAAAGCTACGTTAAAAATCCAAATCACACAGACACGCACTCACACACACATACAGAGAGAGAGAGAGAGAGAGAGAGAGTGTGTGTGTGTGTGTGTGTGTGTGTGTGTGTGTGTGTGTGTGTGTGATTTGGATTTTTAACGTAGCTGTAACAATTTTTCGGGGGTCGGGGTTCGAACCCGCGACCTCCCGCATCTGAGGCGGACGCTCTAACCAATAGGCCATAAGAGAGAGAGAGAGAGAGAGAGAGAGAGAGAGAGAGAGAGAGAGAGAGAGTAATAGAAATATCGCAGTTTTGCCTAACCATGGTAGTGTTAAATGCATCGTTTATTTTTCCACTCAGCAATGTATGAGCCGATATGCTGAAAGTTTCACCGTGTAGCAATCAATGGTAACTGTCCTTTTTAGCATCATTTCGCGGAATACAAAACCTTTTTAAGCAGCCAAATAAAAAAAAAGATTTTCAGAAGTCTTAGACGACAAGCACAAATTAGTGCAAACCTCTTTCTCATTAAATCTTAAAGTGCTTCTTCGTTTTCTCAGACATGAGAACGGAGACTGAGCGATTCAGGTTGTCGAATATTGACACCATGTTGCAAGATACAAGAAGACTCCTAAACAGCAGAGAAATATCTTTTGAGTAGTTTTCATTAACAAACACATCGAAGCAGCATACTCATATAATATTTATTATCCATCTTGGGCTTCTCTTACATGCAACCGTTATATGAAGAAGCCTGAGCAATTTGCCTCCACAAATGTCATCAAATACCACCGGATTCAAGATCCTCTTGAAACAGCAGGAGAAATTTTATTTACGCATTCTCAGAAAACGACTTAGCGAAAAAAAAATACCTTTTCAGCAAACATCATGGTTCTCAGATTTTCATACATGCTGCCTTTAAAGAAAGAGCTTGAAACATTTGGCTTTTAAAATTTGTTAAACATGTCTATGGACACGAAGTACGCTCCTAAAATAGCCGGGGACATCTTATTTTGTTTTAGAAGTTTTAGATAAATAACACAATTTAGTATTAAGCCTGTTGTTGTTGTTGTTTGGTTTGTTTTACGTGAACAGGCTTATTTTACGTCTCTGACGCGCAGCCACTGACAATGTGGTCTGACCAACTCATCTCTTCAAACACGCACGATTAGAAAACAAACTGCGAAGAAGTTGTATTTTTATCACTGTTACATAATAAAAAGACATGGCATCGACCCCTCATGCATAAAACGTTTACGAAGAGAGCATAAACCATTTGGCTCATCAAACATTTATACCTGTCCCTGGACATGTGCAGATTCTAAAATTGCAGCGGACTTGTTTTTCTTACACAAACAAGTACAGTTTAACATGAACCATTTTGTCAGTAAACTTGGTGCTTTATGCATCGGCGTTTCTGACAGGCCACCATTATAATGGGGAGCCCGAACCATTTGGCTCATAAAATACTGGCACATGTCTTTGGGAACAGACACGCATTGAAAACAGCAGGAGGTATGTTTTCAGCAGTCTTAGCAAGTACAATTTAGCACGATTACATTTCTCATCAGATTTAGTGGGGTGTTTTTTAGTTTTTCTTACGAAGGGGCTTGTCAGATACCAACCCAACGTTGAAGGCTACGAACGACGTTTGAAACTGAGGTGAAAACATTTTCCGTCTTCCTCAGGCAACAAATATTTCTAAGTACAAAGCTGTTTCTCAGCAGACTTGTATATTCAAATATCTTTTGACATGTTACCTATACAGGATGACCTGAACCATTTAGCTCGTACAACACTGGCAACATGTCACTGGACACACGAATAACTATTAAAACGGCGGAGGAAATCTGTTTTCAGCTGTAAGAGTTACTTATTACATCCATTCCGTAGTTAAACCCCAAGTCACACGGGCCATGTATGCATTAAACACCGGCTATTTCAGTAATGGGTGTCATTTTTTAGAATTTGATTCTACATACCTTTAAGTAGCAACTCACTTCATTTGGACTCATATACATCCATATTCCTTTGGAAGGTCATTATTTAGACGCCCCGAGAGGTGCATACGGCAAAATCAATGTTAAAGTACGTAGACATTTTTGGACGAAATGAACCTAAAGGTGTGATCCAGTAGAATCCTTACTGAATGTCGCGCGCCGTGATGTCACAATGAAAGCTTCGCATATTGATAAACAATTTCGTACTACCCTCGACTGTGACGATTCCTCTCGACGTGCTCTTATTTTGATCCAAGTTTAGTACCTGCTACCGTTGTTAAAGTCCATACCGATAGATAATTTTCGTCTGGAAGTTTCGTGGTGACAGTTCAGGTGCAGAGTATTCAATAATCAGGATTGAACAGACTTTGTTTAAAGAAAATTAGTGTTAAATTTGAAAAGAACAATTTATATTTAATTTGAAATGAGTAAATGCGCATACATGACCCATGTGACTTGTACTATAGAATCAGATTAAGTCCCGCTTCGACAGTTATACATATTAAATATAAAACCTTTACAATCAAACCATGAGCCATTTTATTCATCAAATTTTGGTACAAGTAACAAGAAACAAGACTGATAAAACTGCAGTGCAATAATAATAATAATAATAATAATAATTATTATTATTATTATTATTATTATTATTATTATTATTAGTTTGAGTTTCACACATATAATTTAGCACAAAGCCTGTTCTCAACAGACTTAGTGCTTTTGGACTACCATTACAAGGGGATGTCTAAACCATTTAGCTCGTCAAAAATCAGTGTGGAAGTTTACTCAAGCAAGTGCGCTCATGAGGTCTGAATGCATACAGTTTAGGAGTGCAGTTTGTAGTCAATATGGAAATTTGCATTTATTAGATATGACAGTGCCGTGCGGATACCCCGCAGGAGAATTTGGCAAGTGTAGTTGTACATATTTCTGGAGAATGTTATGATAACAGACACATGGCCCGCCATGGTGTGCTGCCATCAGCCAATCAGGCACCCGCCTCGTCAATGTTCATTAACCGGGATGCTGGAAACTGGGGGATCTCAGCAAGAATTCTGGTCTTAACCCGAGTCAGGCAAACAGCAGAATTGTACAGAAGGTGATAGATAAGTATGTCATATGAACGCTCAAATACAATATGCAGCAATAACACCGTCGAGGAGTAAAATGTAATATTGCTTTCGATATGAATACTGTTTTAGGGAGAGTTATCAAGATACAAAATCAGGTGGGCAAAGAGACAAATAGACAGAAAAAAATATAAGATACAAGAAAGGAAAAGGAAGTATAACAACAGCGTACTAATGCATACGTGTAATTATTACCTCCGCATAATGTATTTAGAATGCTTCAGTTACCTCTTAAAGAAGTGTCAGCCAGCTATACTGAAAAGTTATTAATTAGGAAAATACGAATTCTTGTTTCTAGATATCTAATTTACTTTGAGGTAATTTAGATGCCCGGGTCCTTATGATTTGTTAACAAATATTTAAATCTTTCATCAAGTCCGAGAAAATCCCAATATGCTGAAGAAGAACAGTAAAACTTGTATGGATCAAATAAAAAAAAAGATTTGCTTAATCCGCTTGAGAAAACAAAAATGAAGTACATGGGAAAAATTTAATTGTTCGTCGTTCTTCTAGTGCAAGCTTTTTGGTCTTTTTGTCATTATTATTATTATTATTATTATTATTATTATTATTATTATTATTTGTGCCCCTGTTGATGTCACTTGTTACACTTACCATTCTAAGGAATAATCGTACAATCAATGAGAATTATTTCCAATAATGATATTTATAAAGCAGCATATACAGCAATGGCAACAAGAAACAATATATATATATATATATATATATATATATATATATATATATATATATATATATATATATATATATATATATATATATATATATATATATATATATATATATATATATATATATCGCAAATCCTCTTGCTCGATTTTCATTCTTTTCTACCATGATTTAGTACGATACACAGACATAAAATACATTTAAATCTTAGGTTGATTTACAGGCAGACACTGTCTGAAACAACAGTTACAGCTTAAATGAACAAAATTCAACTCGACGTATATAGTTGGTGGAAGATATAACCGCTAAGTTAGGTCAAGTTAAGTAGAAATTGTTTAACAATTTATGATAGTCGTGCTTTTCATGCGTGTAAATTAGGTAATACATCACTGTCGTCCCTGCATGAATCGGAATCCATTTAGACTGAGCAATCGCAATTTTATTAACATGACAGAAAGCGTATTATTATACCAATTTTTTGCTTTAATTTTAAAATCAGGCAAAATGTAACGATACAATTTATGGACCAACCTAAAAAGTATTTGTTTTATGTGTTCTTGTTCTGACCACTTACTGTAATGCAGTTTCTTCTCTAACATTATCATAAACTTGTAATTAAGATTTTGCTTTTAAGTTGCTCACTTACATTGTACAGTAAAACGTCGATTATCCGGCATCCGATTAACCGTCAGTCTCTGTTAACCGTCAGGACATTGTACGTCAAAATATTAAAAACAGGTACATATGTAGATATTATGATTTTTTGATGACCCTGTCGATTGTATAATACTTTTAATGTACATATTCTATTATCGGTCTATTCTCATATCCGTCATGGTCTCGGTCCCGCACCCTGACGATAATCGAAGTTCTACTGTATAGACAAGAATTTATAACAAAAACAGGTTTAGACAAAATAGTGGATGTTTCAAAAGTAATTGTGATGTTCCTTTGCCTGTTGCATATAGTATTGTTCCTCGGTTATGATGAAACTCGGATATAATGATACTTGGATATAATGAAACTCCGATATAAGGATATGACATTTGTGGTAATGACGCAATTATTAAACAGTTTCCCAACGTCTTCAAGTAATCAAGCTCTTCGTTTGTGGAAGAACAACTTACATACACAAAGTAAATACTATGCACAAAAGTCAGGGGAAAAACAACTTAAATACAAAAAATAAACACTATGCACAAAAGCCAGAAGAAGAACAACTTTCATACACAGAATAAACACTATGCACAAAAGCCAGGGAGAAAACAACTTGCATACATAAAATAAACACTATGTACAAAAGCCAGGGGAAGAACAAATTGCATGCACAAAATAAACACTATGCACAAAAGCCGGGGGGGGGGGGAACAACTTGCATACAAAAAATAAACTCTATGCATAAAAGCCAACGGAAGACCTGGACTAACAAAAGTTTTAAAAACAATGCAGTCTACAGTCAAGAGTTAAATAGTGAAGAAAAGAAGAAATAAATGAATAACGGTTCTAAAATTAATGAACTAAATTCTACTTTGAATTGTCAGATTAGCATAATTTTATAACAAAATTGAAAGATTGGGTGATCCTTGTAAGTTACGTGTTATTTATACAGAGACCTAAACTGTTTGGATATTAATATCTTCCAAATCACTTACCTGCATCCATTCTATCCACACAGGTAACCATCCATCTATATACCATCCCAACTATCTACATGTTATCTATCCATATATCTGCACGTCCATGTATATACCAACTCACCTATCTGTATTTATCCATAGATCTGCACCTCCATCTACATAAGAATTCACCTACCTGCACACTATCTATCAGTACATGTACATATACATCTATATACCAACTCACCTACCTGCAGACTATCTATCCGTACATGTACATATCCATCTAGATACCAATTCACCTACATGCACCCCAACTACGCATACATGTACACATCCATCTATATACCAACTCACCCACCTGCATCCCATCTATCCATACGTGTACACGTACATCTATATACCAACTCACCTACCTGTGTCCCATCTATCCATACATCTACACATTCACCTATCTATGCTTTTTTGGAGATTTAAAAAAAAATGCGGTGATTGTTTCATTCCAATACAAATATCACACTTGTACAGAAAGTATTTTGTAATATTTTTTAAATCTGCTTCTCATTCTCACACTAGAACCTGCTACCTGCTGCCATGTGTATGTGGGATCTGACCTCACCATCTGTTGGCAGTATGGGAGATCACATATTTGCATGTCAATATCTGACCTGTCCGTGAGGGCACGAAATTAGTATCTTTCCAGACCAATAAGGTGTACTCTACACCACACAGATGTAAAGGAATTAATCAGTCCACGACGTTAGTTTGACGTGACAATGGAAAGAAATCTATGTCGCGTGGGCTTGTCACCAACGTAACTAATTTGCGCTTAACGCCCTATGTTGCCACCTGAAATTGACAAATGGAAGATACGATACATTTAACTACGATCCTTCTCTCTGATTCATCCTAAGTCTATCTTTTATCAACGTGTCAAACTTTAAACAGGTGAAAATCACAGGCTGCTTGCCTTTCCTAAATCACAGGTGAGGTTACGGTTTAGTGTAGTAAATTTACCTGACGTTTTAAGTACACAATAGATGTACGAATATATTTTGTGATAAAAAAAAATCTCTTGTCTCCATTAAATGCCCAAAATAAGATGGCATTTATCTTCCTTTTAATCTAATTTATTATAATATGACAATCATTTTATCCATCCCCTATTTTATGCGAAATGAAAATCGAAATCAAGACTGTGTGTTATCCATCTCAAATGGTAGCAATTTCACTTTGATATTGGTTTAACTATTATCTCATTTGTTAGTGTACCCATATCCTTAATCAGCTTTAATTTTTAAAATAAAATTGTTAAACTTTTAGATTATCTTCTATCAAAGAGTGTCCAAAACGTACCTAAAAAATTGTGCACAGTAGAGTGAAAAGCTCGTTAATTTACATCACATATGTTCAATAGTACTAAATTATACTTGATAGCCCTGATAAAATAAAACATAACATTTACCAAATGGTTTGTCATATTAAAATGCGAAAGAAAAAAAAAAAAACACAAATAAAATTACTAAAAATGAAATACCTAAACAGTGACTTCAGCCGCTAGCTTTTGTTTTCGGTCTCAAAACTTAATAGACCAGTCATTGTCCGATCAACTATTCCGACAAACTTAACAACGAGAATCATCGTCAAATCAACTATTCAGATGAACTTAATGGACGAGTCATTGTTAGATCAACTATTCAGATGCATTAAAATATTTGTGCATTTTACTTTAAACATTTTTTTTGTTCCCAGCTTAAATAAGCTACTGAGATGGTGCAACAATTTATCCAATTTAGAGACAACCAAGCACATATAATTATGCACCAGGCACAGAGAGAGAGAGAGAGAGAGAGAGAGAGAGAGAGAGAGAGAGAGAGAGAGAGAGAGACTTTATCTAACACGATATATGAAAAAACGCATCGCTATATGGATTTTTTTACAAACAAATAAACTAAATCGATCTAGGATGCTATTGTTATTAAATATTAATATTTCTGAGGATTCGTGCAAAGTGAGAACTGCTGGCTCAAATCAATGCATATATTTTCGAGATAAAATTATAAAGTGTATGACAAAGGAGTTCAAACACATCTACAAGACAGTAAAAACTTTCTTTACTTTGACAGCGAAATTCTCAGGATTTTATTACATAGCTTCCTATTAGCATGTATCTCAGAGCTGACGTATTTGATGACAGTTTTTAACACAATGCAGTCCGGTGGCCTTAAGTGGTTAGAGCATCCGCTTCGGATGCTGGAGGTCGCGGGTTTATAAAACTGGTACTAGCGGCTGCCTCCTTTGGCGCTCAGCATTAAGAGGTTAGTGTTAGGACTGGTCGGCCTGGCGTCAGGATAATTTAACTGGGTGGGACATGATGCTAAATGTCTACGGCATGATGTCCCAGTTGTAGACATCACTATAAACTGCCACACTGCAGACATCGTAGCGATATGACTGAAAAATTGTTAAAGCTACGTAAAACATCTAAATCACACACACACACACACACACACACACACAGAAACACGTGACGTTTCCTATGCATTTGATTGATATAAGGATGTCAAAAACCTTTGCGAGCCTTCCAAATCCTTTTTGACTTAAAATAATTATAAGCAATAATTTATACTGTTGTTTATTTCAGAAACCGACTGAAAAACCAACACAAGCAAACAAAATAAAACCAGATTTTGGACATTGGATAACGTTTACAAATTTAAAGTAACTTTACAACCTGAATAAAGTATCAAAAGAAACCAGCATGGCCCGTTATGAAAATATCAAAATTATGGACCCAACTCTAATGAATATTGGAAGTATTCAGGACGTTTTGTTTAAAAAAAATAACAACTCCTCTTCCTCCAGTGCCCCTTCATTACTTCGTAAATGCGACAATGAACACGAAACTAGACATTTCTTCGATTACGAAAAAGCGAGTTGTTTGGATGCCTTAGTTACATCCAGTTCCAACGTAAATGATATCCACGCTCGGTTACCAGTATTCCAGAGGCAACAAAAATATTCTTTTTATTTATATCCTATACAAGAAAATGTAAAAGAAACATTCTGGACGTAACAGAAAATAGTCCAACCCATAAAGTAAGTGAGAAACATAAGCACTCATAACATGCTTACGAGCTTCAGCGGTTAGTAAGACACTGTGATGACTATCGCATAGTTCACTCGGAGAACATTGTATCCCAAAAATTGGAAAACAACAGTTGTTTTGCCTGTTTTTCAAAATGTAGACAATTTTATAGATCAGTATCACTTTTGAGGCCTGGGGAACAATTATGGAAAGGGTCATGTCCAAATATAATTATATTTATAAAAATAATTGACTTTACATACCAGTCTGTACTTGACTTTACAAGTAATTGACATTACAAGTAGTCTGTTGACAAAAACTGGGGGCTAATATATTGACAAAAACGGAGGGTTGGGGTGGTGGGTGGTATATTGTCACAACTACCAGTCTGAATTCCTACCCTGTTATTCTAGTTCTAACCAGTTATTGATATGAATCATCTAATTTGGTCCCATCAGACTGGTACAGATATCATCAATTTGGTGTTATCAGACTGGTATAGGTATCATCAAATTGGTATAGCTCTTAACAATAACGAATATATGTATTTGATCTTCTGCGATATTTTCAAAGCTTTCAACTTGATTTGGCATCCTGGTCTTTTGAAAGACCTGAAAATGAACTCTTGGAATGGCTTAAATGCTACATGTCTGAGAAAAAACTGTGTGTGCTGCTAAATTCGTGTCAATCAAAATTTTAGCCGGTTCAAGCAGATATACCACTAGAATTTTAGGGCAGCTACTGTTCGTTCTATTTATAAACGGTATTTCTGATAACATATTTAGTCTTGCTATATTATTTATAGACGATAACTCCTTTGTCATGTAGTCCAAAATTTAAACAAACGGCGATGAATTTGAATATGGTTTTAACACTGATATAGAGACTCAAAAGACCTGGGCTGACCAACGTCTAGTAAAGATTGATCCCAACAAAAGCAGTGAAGTCCTCTTTACTAATAGATTCTCAGGTTCCTTCTCTTGTTAGTCTTTGGCAACCGAATGCTTAAGTTTACTCTAGATTGTCAGGATTTGTCCCAATTTCAGTCTTTGGCAACGAAATACTTAGCTTTACTCTAGATGGTCAGGACTCCCTCCCAGGTCCAGTTTTTGGCAACTAAATACTTAGCTTTACACGATGTCATGAACATCTGTGTGTACTTTCTAGCAGTGATTTGCAAGCGGCCTTCATGTATACGTGTTATATGCAATTCTGTACCAAAAATAGCTTAGAGCATTCAAATTAAAATTAACCAGGAAATCTTTAGGAAAATATAGACATGACATTTATACATGCCCTTTTATGGCATGCAGATGCTGTCTGGGACGGTTGTTGGCAGGAAGACTGATAGATTAGTTAAAACTCCATTTAGAGGTAGCATGAATTGTTCCAGGACTTACCAGAAGTACCAGAATTTTAAACTTGTATTCGAAAAATGTTTGGTCAAAATTATGCGAAAGACAAAAGGTTAATAAATTATGTACCTTGCATAAAATTATAGATAGTCAAAAGCTCATGTTATCTGTATGATCTATTATCATCATTCATTGTCGATCTAACAAGTTATAAATCTAAGAAATAGGTTTCACTTTCAAAATTCAAATTTTGGAATAGAAAAGGAAAGGAGATCATTTATTAATTTGACTTCATCTTTCTGGAACAAACTTTCTAATTATATATGTGTGTGTGTGTGTGTGTGTGTGTGTGTGTGTGTGTGGTGAGAATTAGGAATAATTGGAGCGCTCTAAATTAAGATTTATTTATTAACCATGGAATAATTGTGTAAATGTAGCGATGTTCTCTCCCTTTTCTTTAGCTTGTAGCTGTTGTGTAAATCATCGCAGGATCCTATTTCTAAATCTTCATTACCCACTTTTGCCTGCAACGAGTAATCCACTGTTTCGAGCTTCATCTCAACTATCTCATGATCAAAACTGTACAATATTTACAGCTGTTCAAGATTATTTGAGGAAACCAGATGATTTTCCCGATGTGCCGTATGTTTATCTATGATTGTTTACAATACCTTTGTAAATGGTATTATCTGTATTACGCATTTCCATGTGTTATACTCCTTATCCCCCCTCTCTCTCTCTCTCTCTCTCTCTCTCTCTCTCTCTCTCTCTCTCTCTCTCTCTCTCTCTCTCTGCCGTTGCATAAAGGTTGCAAGATGACCTTGGGAATTTTGAAGATTAAATTAGGGAATAAAACGGTCTTCTACTAAGATACTTCTGATTATTAAACAAAAGAAATGTTATTTATAGCGCAAGAAACAAAACGTAAAATACTTGAAGTCACTCGTACGAATTATACATATTTCAATCTTCAGATATTTTTTAACGTAAACTATAAATTAAAATCGTAAAATAATTCAGTTCTGTCATTATTATTATTATTATTATTATTAGTAGTAGTAGTAGTAGTAGTAGTGTTATGTATATGTAATTAAATTGTTTGTTTGTTAGTTTTAAATTTTTTTTTTATTTCTATTTTATTCCATTACATGTTATTGTAATGATAATTTTGTCTACTGGATTTGATTCTTTCTTCAGAAATTCAATTCAGTTCTCTTTGACCTGATAAACAGCCAGTAGTTTGAAACACTGTATCTTTTCCTGACCTAGATTCAGAACCAGTGTCAAGTTTGATGTAAACAACTATTTTTTTTATTAATTTCTAGAGTAAAAATCTTTGTCTTTAGCTTAGACTATACTAGAGTACGTGATAAATGTCATGTAACATATTTACGTTGTTCTGTAGAGAGGTGATCACGTGACCTCATCCGGGAACCTGTTTTACGTCTTAATTTACTCTATGGTCGTAATTTTGAGAAGAAAGAGCCAGTTGTGCTTTATACCTTTGAAACTCAAAGGTGTTTTGTTGTGACCAGTTTGAGTTGAATTTTTTTTTTTTATTTTTCGGAATTAATAATTAATTTCTCTGGAAAACATACATATAAGTGCTCCTCATCAGAATTCTCGGACAAAGACATTTATTGAAATTATTCGGAATTCAAAAACTGAAATATGATTCAACAAGGAATTGTTGACACGACAACACTGTGAAGGTTACGGCATACGTCATCTCCTTCCATCTTGGAATTTCATCGGGATTCGAAATGTGATTTATTTAGGACTTTATTTTGATAGAACTTATATTTCTTAATTCTTGGATTAATTTTGGATTAGATTCATAAACTGTAAGTCCTTTTCTCATTTTTTTCTTGTTTTTCTTGGGAAATAAATTATTTGTTAAATTTTACAGAGCTTGTTGGCTTCACTCTTTTCTTGTTACTTTTGTACGAGCCTAGACACGGGATTTATGAATTTTGGTTAAAATATTTCAGAAAATTTTGTTTTTTAAAATTGAAATTCCCCTAGTTTTCAGAATTTTTTAACTCCCAAGTATTATTTCACATTTTGTTTGAAATCTTTAGTGAAATCAACAGGCTTTTTACAATGTCATCGAAAGTGGAAATTTTTCTTTCAAATCCTACCCAGGAGCAGTTGGATTGTTTGAAAAAAGATGAATTGCTTGAACTTGCCAGAAAATATGATCTTTCTGAGGCAAAAGTTTCTTTAACGAAGCAAGAAATAAAAAAACATTTTGATCCAGTATTTGGTAGAAAAGAGTGTTTTGGATAAAAGTGTTTAGGTTTCGATCAGTAGTCAGTATCAGACTCTGTCATAAAAGTAAAGGAATTAAAATTAAAATACTATATGGAATTAGAGTTAAGGAAGCTTGAACTTCAGAAAGAAAAAGACGAAAAACAAATGCAAATGCAGTTATAATTGGAGAAAGAAAAAGAACAAATTCATTTACAGAAAGAAGAGAAACAAATGCAGTTACAATTTGAGAAAGAAGAGAGAGACAGACAGACAGAGGAGAAACAGATACATATGCAATTAGATAAGGAAGAAAGAGAGAAAGACAAACGCAGTTACAGAAAGAACAAATGCAGTTACAGAAAGAAAAAGAACAAATGCAATTAGATAAGGAAGAGAGAGAGATACAGACAGACAGATGCAAACGCAAATGCAAAGAGAGAAGGAAGAGACGGAACATAAATTTTGAATAAAAGAAATAGAGCTGGCAAGTGAAATGCACGTTCCCACTTCACATACAAATTCAAGTTTTGATCTTACAAAGAATATAGGTTAGTGCCCCCTTTCAGAGAAAAGGAAGTAGGCAAATATTTTCCTCGTTTTCAAAAAGTTGCTGAAAATTTCAAATGGCCAAGGGAACATTGGACTCAGCTATTACAATGTGTACTTATTGGTAAAGCTAGTGATATTTACCACTCACTGTCAGTACAGCAAAGCGCCGACTATGATCTGGTTAAGGAATGCATCTCAAAGGGTTATAAGTTAGTCCCTGAGGCTTATCGGCAAAAATTCAGGAAATAAAAAAAAGAAGATGGACAAACTCATGTCGAATTTGCAAGAGAAAAAGAGCAGTTTTTTGATAGATGGTGCTTAGCCAAGAAAGTTGATCAAGATTATGAAAGTCTCGAGCAACATGTATTACTTGAAGAGTTCAAGAACTGTGTCCATAGTGACATTAAGACTTATCTTGAAGAGCATAAGATCGAAACCTTGGAAAATGCTGCTCGTGCTGCTGACGAGTATTTCTTAACTTATAAATTTCCTTTTTTAGGCAAGTCTTCCACTTAGCAGTCTTCTGGTAAAAAAGGTATTTCAGCCTAATACGAGCCCTTCTAAAACTCAATCTGGCACAAGTTTTAAAAATCAAGCTTCTGATAAGCTTGATCAAAAATCCTTGTCTCTTCCTACGTGTACCTATTGCAAGAAGAAAAGACACGTTATTTCTGATTGCTTCAAATTGAAATATAAGCATCAGAATCAAGACAGACCTATCTCAAATGCTCTTATTTCTAAGAGGTCAAGGTCATGTCATGTATTGAAAGCAATGCATTTGTTGGGTCTAATAAACCCCAGTCTGATTTTATTATGGAGAATTATGAACCATTCATGTCGAAGGGTTCTATATCACTCTTGGGTGATTTGGCCAATCCTATCCCTATTAAAATGTTCATGGACACATGTGCTTCTCAGAGTCTTTTATTATCAGGTACTTTGCCTTTTTCTGAGAAGTCTTCTTCTAATGAGAGTGTTCTTATTCAGGGAGTAGAGTGCGGCTTTGTTAATGTTCCTCTCCATTGTGTAAATTTGTCATCAGACTTAGTTTCAGGACCTGTGACAGTGTCTTCTTTACCCGTTCAGGGCATTCATTTATTACTAGGCAATGACCTAGCTGGAGATCAGAAAGTTGATCCAATTGAAAAAGAATTCCCTGATTTATACCCAGCTTGTGCAGTTACTAGAGCTATAGCAAAGAAAGCTCTTGAGAATGATTTTGATAAGGAAAGTATTCCTTTAGCTGACACATGTATTGGTCAGGCTTTTGATGAGGTCACTTTCACTCCTTGTTTAGATCAATCAAAAGTATTGATCACAGTGATCCTCTTTTAACTACTCATTCTCGTTTATCTAATCAGGGTGACAAACGGCAATCACTTGTCGTCGAACAGGAAAAAGATCCTGAGATCTCCTGTTTGTTTCAAAGGGCCATTAGTGAAACTGAAGCCACTGAAGTACCTGTCTGTTATTTCATTAAAAATGGAATTCTTATGAGAAAATGGAGACCTCCCGAGGTACCTGCCGGTGACGAGTGATCAGTGAACTATCAAATTGTAGTTCCAAAATCTTACAGACTGGAAATACTTAGTCTGGCCCATGAAACTCCTCTGGCTGGTCATTTAGGGATTAATAAAACTTATCACAAGATCTTGAATCACTTTTATTGGCCAAAAATCAAAAGTGATGTTTGCAAATACTGCAAATCTTGTCATACTTGTCAAATGGTAGAAAACCCAATCAGAAGATACCTAAGGCACATCTGCAACCTATTACTGCATTTGACGAACCATTTAGCAGAATTATTGTAGATTGTGTTGGTCCCTTACCTAAGACCAAGTCAGGCAACCAATACTTGTTAACCATTATTTGTGCGTCAACAAGATTCCCAGAGGCAATTCCTCCGAGGAATATTAAAACTAAAACGATAGTAAAATCTTTGATAAAGCTTTTTTTTTACTCAATTTGGCTTTCCCAAATCTGTCCCATCTGATCAAGGGTCAAATTTTATGTCTGGAATTTTCCAGCAAGTTATTCACGAATTAGGCATCCAAGAATTCAGATCTTCTGCCTATCACCCTGAGAGCCAAGGGGCTTTAGAAAGATTTCATCAGACTTTTAAAAATATGATTCGATCATATTGTTTTGATACGGGTAAAGACTGGGATGAAGGCATTCATTTACTGTTGTTTGCTGTTAGGGAGTCAGTTCAAGAATCTTTAGGATTCAGTCCCTTTGAACTAGTTTTTGGACACACTGTGCGTGGACCATTGAAGTTGTTGAAAGAGAAACTTCTTTCTAATGAAGGTACTGAACTTAATCTTCTTGATTATGTTTCCAATTTTAAGTACAAGTTGTCAAAGGCTTGTGAGGTTGTTAGAGTGAATTACCATTCTACTCAGTCAGAAATGAAATTAAGGTATGATAAAAACTCAAGGGAAAGGAGGTTTCAGCCTGGTGATAGAGTTCTGGCTCTCTTGCCCATTCCACAAAATCCTCTTCAGGCCAAGTATTATGGTCCGTACTTGGTTGAAAAGAAAGTAAATGATTTAAATTACATCATAAATACTCCTGCGAGGATAAAACAAAAACAACTTTGCCACATTAACATGTTAAAGGAGTATATTGAGAGAGATAGCCAGGTAAATCATGCATTTAATTTAGTTGTACCTGTCCCACTTACCGAGGATTTAAGTGAAGGAATTCAATCGGACTGTATTCATTTTGGAGTGACAAATCTTCGGAATTCAGAAATTATGAATAATCTGGACCAGAAACTTTCGCATTTGCAATAACAAGAAAGGAGTGAACTTAAACAGTTATTATTTGAATATGAGCACTTATTTCCAGATGTTCCTACGAGGACAAACAAAGTTTTTCATGACGTTGAAATTGTAGATTCAAAACCTGTGAAACAACATCCATACAGGATGAACCCTCTCAAACAGGAATATTTGAAAAAGGAAATTCAGTATTTGTTGGAGAATGATTTCATAGAGCCCAGTAAAAGTGATTGGAGTTCACCAAGTATACTGGTTCCGAAACCAGATAAAACTTTCCGTATGTGCACTGATTATAGGAAGGTGAACAGTGTGACTAAGACAGATTCATTTCCATTACCAAGAATCGATGACTGCATTGATAAAATTGAAAATGCCAAGTATGTCACCAAATCTGACCTTCTGAAAGGATTTTGGCAAATTCCACTAACGGAAAGGGCAAAGCAAATGTCAGCATTCGTGACTCCAGATGGACTTTATCAATACAAAGTGATGCCGTTTGAGATGAAGGGTTCGCCAAGTTTCTTTCAACGTTTAATGAATATGATTACCTCTGGTGTAGATAATTATGATGCTTACATCGATGATGTCATCATCTACACGACACATGGAAAGAACATCTAGCAACAATTCTGAAATTCTTTGACAGACTCACTGATGCAAGTCTGACAACCAATTTATCCAAAAGTGAGTTCTGCCGTGCTTGTGTAACATTTCTAGGACACATCGTGGGACATGGACAAGTTAAATCTATAGATGCTAAGGTCAAGGCTATCTCTGATTTCCCTGTGCCTGTCAGTCAAAAGCAACTGATGCGATTTTTAGGTATGGCTGGATACTATCGGAAATTTTGTTCCAATTTTTCTAATATTGCTGAACCCCTGACATATTTACTGAACAAGAAAAACAAGTTTCTTTGGACTGAAAAATGTCAGGAGGCTTTTGATAAGTTAAAGGCCATACTTAAAAGTGCACCAGTTCTTACAGCTCAAAATTTCAGTCAATCATTTAAACTGTCTGTTGATGAAAGCGATGTTGGGGTTGGAGAAGTATTGATTCAAGAAGATAGAAATTATGTTGATCATCCTGTGTGCTATTTTTCTAAGAAATTAAATAAGCACCAAAGAAATTATTCAACATTTGAGAAGGAATGTTTGGCTTTGATATAGACATTACAACATTTTGAAGTTTACATTAGTTCAGCTCCTTCTCCGATTATTGTGTTTAGTGATCACAACCTCCTTACTTTCATCGACAAGATGAAAAACAAAAATCAAAGATTATTTTAAGGTGGAGTTTGTTGTTACAGGAATATAATATTGACATCAGGCAAATCAAGGTAAAAGACAATTTAATAGCAGATGCACTTTCCCGTGTATAGAAATATTATTTCATGTACAGTTTGTATAATTCATAAGAGTTCTTCTTATGTAATTTCTTTTACCTCATATATAATTAATCTATGGCAAAAAGAAAGCTTTATTATATAAATCTCTCTTTTCTTTATGGGGCGGTGGTGTTATGTATATTTAATTAAATTGTTTGTTTGTTAGTTTTATTTTTTTTTATTTTATTTTATTCCATTACATGTTATTGTAATGATAATTTTGTCTACTGGATTTGATTTTTTTCTTCAGAAATTCAATTCAGTTCTCTTTGACCTGATAAACAGCCAGTAGTTTGAAACATTGTATCTTTTGCTGACCTAGATTCAGAACCAGTGTCAAGTTTGATGTAAACAACTTTTTAAAAATTATTTTCTAGAGTTAAAATCTTTGACTTTAGCTTAGGCTATACTAGAGTACGTGATAAATGTCATGTAACATATTCACGTTGTTCTGTAGAGAGGTGATCACGTGACCCCATCCGGGAATCTGTTTTACGTCTTAATTTACTGTATGGTCGTAATTTTAAGAAGAAAGAGCCAGTTGTGCTTTATACCTTTGTGACCAGTTTGAGTTGAATTTTTTTTTTTATTTTTCGGAATTAATAATTCATTTCTCTGGAAAACATACATATAAGTGCTCCTTATCAGAATTCTCGGGCAAAGACATTTATTGAAACTATCCGGAATTCAAAAACTGAAATATTATTCTTTGTGATTCAACAAGGAACTGTTGACACGAAAACACTGTGAAGGTTACGGCATACGTCATCTCCTTCCATCTTGGAATTTTATCGGGATTCGAACTGTGATTCATTTAGGACTTTTATTTGATAGAACTTATATTTCTTAATTTTTGGATTAATTTTGGATTAGATTCATAAACCGTAAGTCCTTTTTCTCATTTTATCTTGTTTTTCTTGGGAAATAAATTATTTGTTAAATTTTACAAAGCTTGTTGGCTTCACTCTTTTATTGTTACTTTTGTACGAGCCCAGACACGCAACAGTAGTCATAGTCAGGCCCGGCCCTAGGACTAGGCGAACAAAGCAACCGCTTTGGGCCCCGGGCTTCTCCGCAATGCAATATTTTTGCTTGGGACCCCACATTAATCGCTTGCTGCCTTGGGCACCGCATGCTACCTAGGGCCCCGCACATCCTAAGGCCGGGCCTGGTCATAGTAGAAGTAGTAGTAGTGCATGTTTTCAAGATGAGAATGTTGATGAGAGTGATAAAATAGGCTTTGATGTTAATCATCGAAGGAGTGAGTCATATACTGACATCAAGCCATCATTACATGCTAATAATCGGTGTCTTTACAAGACATTAGGTCGAAGTTTAGCTGTCTGTATTATGCAGAGTGTGTGCCTGAGACAAAATCTAACCATTCCAGCAATTGCACGTGATATATAGATTCATCCAATGTCACATGAGTTTGCCTTGAGACTAATAAGAATGACACTGACCACAGAGCAGCATATATCAAATGATGCTCTTACGTCTATATAATTTGCATTGTTTTATTCATTATATGCTATGTGTTACGTAAATTGCTTCTTGCAGCTGCCTTTGTCCAAAATCAAGTTCATTCTCTCTCTAACCAAACTTATTGATTTTTGTTATTCTGTAAACAACTAATGCATAACTAATATCTTCTCTCTGAGTGTGGGTTTAATATTAGGATCATTATCAATAGAAGTAAACATATTTATCTTGGTCTGAATCAAGGACATGGTGTTTACCTTGTTTTTTATTATAATTTTAATAACAGACCTTGTCTAATTATAACTTGGATTGTTCTGAAAAAGAACTTTTGTCTTACCTCCTAGCTCTTATTTCAGTGTTTGGTTCGTGCTGAAATTATTTAATTATAATTATTCCTCTCTGGAAAAACAAAGTGCTCTATAAATCCTATAAAGAGACAATAACTTGGAATTATATCGAATTCCAAAAAAGGAAACCTTGAATTATATTACTGTGATTCAACAAAAAAACTGTTGGCACACCATTACAATTCAAGTCATTGTTACATTGGTACATTAGAGACTAACGACCATTACGGACAAATCAACACTTTCATCGTTAGAAATTATTTGGAATACCACCAAAGTTTATTCAGAACTTTATTTATTATGACTTGTTTTAGTACTTCTATGATTATTAGGGACATGTGTTAGTAATTCTAGGATTATTAGGGATCTAATTCGCAATACCGTAAGTTCTCTTTACATTTTCACTTTGTATTCATGGGAAATAAATTATTTGTTGAAATTTTACAAAGAGTATTGCTTCTCAATCTTTTATATTACTTAATTTAAGACCAAAGAGTCGTAATAATGCAAGACAAAAGTTTGCTTCACATCTTTAAGTAATGATTTTTTCAGTGTACCGTTTGGTAAGCTCCTTAAATATGTCCAGAGACCAGTACTAAAAACACCCATCAGTCGAGAGATTTCATTAATAGATAGAGTATATTTTCTTTTCTTACGTTAATATTAATATATTTCAACGTGTGGTACTAAAAACGTGATATTTAAACTAGTGGCAAAGCCACGAGTTTAAAATTCACGTTTTTGGTACCACAAGATGAAATATATCAGGTAATAACGTAGGAAAAGAAAGTTTTCTTTTTATTATACACCAGACTTGCTCCAGAATCGAAGTTTGAAAGATTAAACTCACAACACGCCCACCCCAGCCGCTTTCCGTAAGTTCACGTCACTTTCATAGGCTGATTATATAAATATACGTGACTTAAGAAAGCGGTAGGATTGGGTTGACCTAATCTGTCGCAGTAAGTTACATTTTTTTGCCATTTTGTAAACTGTTTGACCATATCTGAAAACATTCAGCAATGCACCACTGCAGGTTTATTGCTGTTGTCAAGAATGTAAGTGGAAATAACTTCAGAGAGACGCGAACGGCGTCTGATCAGATTCCTTTATCAAAAATTAATTTCCATGTCTGAAATGTAAGGCAGTTTCAGTTTATTTGTTCTTGCTCACAAAGTAATATTTTTTGCTGCTGCAGATACGACTTTTTAAGGCACACACAATCGTCGCATGGCATGATGGGAAATCTTATTTGTTTCACATGTGAAAATATAAGGATATATTCTTCACATGTGAAAATATAGGAGTGAAAAAAATGAATATTATTTCGCCTATAAGTCTCAATATTTCACACTTAAGTATATAATAAAAAAAGCTTAAATGTATGAAACGAGTTGAATAATAATATATGCCACAAGCTGCTGACAGAGTGACATAATGAATTATTTAACGAGTGTGATATTCGTATAAAATGAACACTAACTTCATAATAATCAACCTTTGACGTTGTTGTATGTCGTCCTTATCTGTTATGACACCGTGTGGCGTGCGTTGTTTATGACAATGTTATAACGGTAATAATGATGTTGGTTATGTGATTAAACCAAAGGGTGTTTTCGATCCTAATAACGTCTTAACTAATGTGTAAGGCAGGGGTCGGCAACCTATTTTACATAGAGTGCCACTTTTTTTCCGGATTAATTACAAAATGAACGAGCGCGTGCCACCAGTAAGAGGGTAACACTGTTAAAATCGCGATTTGTGGCGCTTGACGTGCCACCTTGTGTTACGCGTGCCGTAGGTTGCCTGGAGTAAGGTAGGAAAAAAATGAAAAAAAAACTCTAAATATTGATGCCAAATCCGAAATTTAAAAACAAAATTTAATCTAGCATTGCCATGAAACTCGATAGGTTCAATGACAGATTCACTAAATGAATGCATCTAATGGGGCAGAACAATCCTCCGTTATTTTAAGCACGAAAAGAACACGGAATACGTCATTCTTTTTAAAGCTTCTGAGTTGCAAACAGTTTTGGACTTATGATAACAAATCGCAGATTTTTCTTCAAAATTATAACCAACTATGATGGAAGTTGGACCTGGAGTATGCAAGGAATTTTCTCACATTCCTATGTGTGTGCATGGTTACGTTTTACCAGTGTAGATCAACGATGGGGAATGTCTCTATCTTTTATCCCATTACTGCTGTCTTTCATCATGTGACCTTCTAAATCATAGTGCACACAAACTAGCAACAAGTCCCTGATCTCCATCATCACTTGAGCATTATTTCACAATAATCTACATAAACATTAATTGTAGCACATTTTGATTCTAAATCATCCAGCGGTTGCGAACAGCACTCCGCAAACATGACATTTTGCACTAATTGACCTGATTCTGAATTTAAAAAGAAAACAATATTTTTATTTTTATTAGTTTTCTTGTTGTTGTTCCTATTTTTGTAAACTTATCATCTCATTATTATTTATGAAAGGAAATTTAGTTCTAGATGAAAGTTAAATTGATGACTTTATCATTATCTTTTGTGTGTTAGCACTATGACCATCACATGATGTCAGAAATGACCTTTGGATGTGAAAAATACAGGTATAAATTTGGGGTTGGGATGCACAAACTTTCTTTGCTCTGAAGGGCCATTGACTTGTCAGTTCAAGTGAATAATATTCTAATGTTTTGTTTTTATATGGCTATCCAAAAAAATGGACCTTTTTGACCTCATTTGTATCTTTTATTTATTGTTTTATGTATTAGGCAGGTGGATACGGCAATAACTTTGTGCGTGAAATCTGTCCCTTGTACCCTTAAACTGACGAAAATTCGTGCCAAAGGTCCCGTTTGCGGAGCGCTGTTCTCAACCACTGCATGATTTAGGATCTAGATGTGTTGCAATTAATGTTTAAACCAGTGAAAGGAGGTGTAGTTAGCATTAGAATGACATCATTGGGACGAAATTAGCTGTCCAGTCAGCAGATGAAGTCAGGTTAGGAAAGGGCAAGCAATGGAAATATTCTCGGCCTTTTCCGTCAAGACGAGATAGAAACTTCGGACACAATTCGTCGCCATTGAGAACTATATTCTAAGCTACTTTTGTTCACATTGAACACTCTGGTGGCGGAAGGAGAAAAAGTAACAATAGGAACAATTTCGGCTCGTAACATATGTGGTGGACTCCGCCAAAGGCGAATTACCAAACACATCAAATTGATGTGCATTCCTGCAACTACTGCCGAGGTTATTTCACGACCTGACGGAAATTGTCGAGCGATGTCCCGATCGAGGGGGGCCAGTTCAAGGAAATTTCCAGACCGAACAAAACAAATTAAATCCAACTGTAACCTCATAGCAGAACTGGGATTCATTACATTTGCTTGGTGATCAAGGAATCTAAACTTTGTTGGAAACTCTGAAAGTTTTGCACCGGACTTCCTGTGGATTAAGTGCTTAGATAGGAATGTAACTGTAGTCAAGCATATTGCGTTGACCCGCTGATCTTGCCTCTGTTCTGCGTGGTTTAATGTTTCAAAATACACGCATAACACGTGCTCTGTATAAAACTGAAAATGTATACAAATTAACAAGACTCCAAAACTGCGAGTAATGGTACCTGCTGTATATGCATAAATACGTGTACTGGTTTACATGTGTGTATTCAAGAATATGTTCAGTATAGCATAGTAAACAGTTAAAATTACAGGAATAAAAAGCACACGCACTCAGCTTATGTTTATCCTTCTGTTTTTATTTTTTATATAAAGATATGAATATTAAAGTGCATGAACGAATTATATGGGAGTAAGCAAAAGAAATGAACGCAAAATAGGTCAGTTAATGCTTTTATCTCGTCAGTGTGCACCAATGTCACGTGACAAATACTTTGCGTTGTTTAATACCAATGAAACGTAAACTGTCTCCTTCCGGTAAAGAAGCTCTTACTAATCGAGTACGAAGCAGCTTTGTCAATGACAGGCCATAGAACACAATTAATTTTACTGTATATTCTCTACATTTGTTTCTCAGTACTGAACTTTCTACTGTGTGACAATCAATACAAATCATATGTTAATCTAAAATACCTTCAAAGATGACTTCACGGTGAAGTTCTTGTCAAGGGTTCACCGGCATTTTTTTAAGAGACTGGATTGTAAACATAGCAACATGCAATGGAACACAGATTTCACTTCCGGATCATCACCAATGCCTTATTACTCACTGTGCACTGTCGCCGAAATACACACAGACAACCATACCGTAAGCTCATATTCTCAAGAACAAACAATTACCTTTAAATCCATACCAAAAATGCACCAATAAAACTCTTCTATCACCACCAAAATGAGAGAGGAAAAAATGTTCTAAAAATAGACTAGAACTACATTCGTGGGTACTGAACTGAAGTACTATGTGTGACCCGATGCCAAATGGCGAAGATACAAAGTTCTAAGCATCGTTTATGCATGACATGTCAACAGCAATATATGATTCGATTCTAAGTATCCATCTGATCAGTAAGTCGCAGAGGAAATTTTTGTAGCAGGTTTTAAACAAAGTAATTTGTTGTGTCATGAAATTAAACAGTTACTGAAAGTTTAAAAAGAGACAAAAAAAA
>JAECUM010049663.1:0-28569 GCA_016617855.1 Megalonaias nervosa | reverse complement strand
ATCGAACACAATATAGACTCATATTATTAATTATATGGATATAATTGACTTTTCAGCGACAAGAAAACAAGAACCAGTAAAACATCACCCGGCGCTACCAAATTCTATCAGAATGATTATAATAGGTCCGTCCGGAAGTGGAAAGACGCAATTACTACTTAATCTAATAATGAGATGGCTCAAGTGGAACAAACTGTATTTAGTAGCACCATCTGTAGATGATCAACGATGCTATGAAGTACTTAAAGATTTTAATAAAAATGCAAAACTACTGGACGAAGACGGAAATGATATTATTGATTTTATAACCGATATTGATGACGCTCCATCTGTAGATGACCTAGATGGATTCATTAATAATTTAGTAGTGTACGATGATGTGATGCTGGACAAACAATCAAATCCAGCTAGAATATTTTCTCGAGGTAGACATAAAAACACGGATATGAATTATGTTACCCAGATATATACACAAATTCCAAAAGTAATCAGAGACAACTGCAATATTTTGGTTGTGTTTAATGGCGTAGATAATTATACTCTACAGAATATTTATTATACTTGGTGTTCAGGCGACATGGACATGATTAAATTTAAAAACTTCTTTTCAAAAGCACAAGCTGTTCCGTTTGGATTTATAACAATAAATCTACATGACCCAAGATCCAGATATCGAATAGGTCTTGATAAAATATTTGGTTAATTTATAGCAGCAGAGAGGGTGAATGACATACGCGTAGTGACCAGATTGTGAAAAAATCTGGTCAATTAAAGAAGTTTTCATTATTAAGGCAAAAACTTCTTTTTTCAGCCTTCGTAGGAACCCTTAATTTTCAAAAATAAGGTCTCTACAAAGTTGTAGGTTTCAGCCTCTCTGCTGCTGCACTAAAGACTTACAAAAAATTGATTGTTTTTTGTGGAACAACACGTACGTATTTTAACTTGTGTGGAATAGAAAATCGTAACCTGTACACAAACAGGGGTTTGATGTTCTATTTCTGATGAATTGCCCTTCACCTATATGAACTATAGAGAAAAGCACACGATAGACATTGACTCGTTATACTTGCAATATTAGCTGTAAAATTTAATTATAAGGATAATACAGTTTCCACAGTATGCTTTTTCGGGTATATTTCAATGAACTTAACAAAAATAGTCGGTTAGTCCTTAAAAGAATTTTGAAGAAGGAATGTACAAGCAAAGAAACAGACGTAGGAGCAGAGAGACCGTAAGCATATAAGTGATTGCATGAATGAACGAACGAAGAAAGGAATGCACAAGAAAAGATAAAAATGGGAGAATTGCGAAATATATTAATGCACAAACAAATGAGAATATACTCGGAGGTTACAGGAATTAACATTACAAAGTTTTACACTATAAGATCAGATAGAAAACTTGTGTGTTTTTTTAAAGAATGACGCATCTTTTTCCACGATGACATTGTAAGTAAGTGAAAGTAGAAATGAAGTGCAGTTGTTAGGTGTGAATTGTATGAAGGATGGATGTTTACCTCTGAATGAATGTTTAGTGTTCAAGACGTAATACAACAATTATCTGCTTTGCTGACTGTCCTCCGTTGCACGCAGTAAGAATTTCAAACTAGCTGACGTTCACCAATTAAATCCCATAATTACAATACTTGAGGCATTAAACCAAGTATTAATTTTATTTAATGTGGCACATATGGTGTTTGCTTTATTCTTGGGTCTCTTTGGTGCACATTCATATGAACAGATCATCGTAATTAAAATAATTCACATGTGACATTATGAATAGCTGTCTTGCTTAAAGAAAACGTCGGTAATGTTAAAACTTTATACGCAGTGATAAGTCGAGCATCATAATTTTATATGAAACATAGCAAGCATTACTGTATAAAATCTAAATTTAAGAACAGAAGGAATATAATCTTTATTTGGCATCAAAATCTCAGATCACAAGCAGGTGGAATATGAATGCTTATATATGTGTAGAAAGTAATTAAACCGTCTGAGGTACAAACAGATGTATGACAAAATGTGGTGAACATTACCACTGTATGATGTAAAACACAACGTAAACAAATACTTTATGACAAACAATTTTGGTTACGTATTACATATACAAGCATGTATGCACGAACTTATGCCTACTCCTCCATATACACATAAACATAAGTATGCATGCGTACATTCAAGCACATACATACATGTACAGTCCAGTCGGCGATGCAGTTTGTATATCACCGGCAGTTACATCATTTTTTTCCCCATAATTTAGTAAATAATTGGTTTAGAAAGACTTGTTAATACTGAGCAATTTCTGGAGGAAAAGAGTTTACCAATCTTTCTTACATTTTAGGATTAATAAACACAAAAAGACTTTACATCCTTCTCTTGAGATAGATAATGCAAATAGTGAAATTCGTCACCTATCTCATCCCTTTCGCACACAGTGTATTTTTTGTATTGGCATGGCATGTTTTACCAACGCTCTGACTCCATTGAAAGTTTGTGGTTCCTAGTTCTAAATTTTACCAACGACAAATAAACATTTCTTTCTACATATATCAAATACATATGAAAGTGTAAACTTCGTACCTTTCCATGTAGCTTCTAATCAATCACTCCATTCTTGCACAAATAAATCAATTAAAGATTGTGCAACGCTTCCTTTCAGAACTTGAGGGTTACATTCTGGTGCTGGGTAGAATAGATCGATTCTTCAAACTGAAATCAAAATATTTCTGATATGTTCAGACCATTTATAAATAAAGCCGTAATGAATATCATTCAATATGATATTGTGATAGTTTTTAAAAACTTTGGAGTACTTTACATTTATTATTGAGATCCAAAATCCAAAATTGCTATATTTAATGCAAATGCCAATTGCTTTCCTAATAAGTTTTGAACACAGCAAAGTAAAACTCGTGTGTTCTTTTAAATTCTGTTATATATCATAGCAGTTAAGTGCGAAAATTTTCAATAAGCTGTGTATTTTCGAACCCCCAAACTTCACTTCTCTACAGCAAAATAAGTAAAATTGTGTGATCGAACAGTTGTAAATGCAAATTAGTTGGACTGTGCAAGTTGTTTATTCCTCTGTAGAGAAGATACATGGCTCTTTTTGCTTGTACAACGTTGTATTTTATTGCCTTTAAAAATCTTCGTTTTTTGGAGAAAAAAATAATATCATGGTATTTAAATTCCTCACGATAGAGATGGTATTTTCACCCAGTGTAAATTTAAACCGTCTCCAATTATGCGATCCAAACATTAATATTTTCGTTTTTGTTAAATTGACGCCGTCGAGAATGATTATTAATTACTAGCAATTTCTCAATGTCCTACTGATTGGATGATGGGTTTTCTCGCTCTAATGAAACCTCGTAAGTTCCCATGGGATACATTGCTATTTGAATGACACTGGGCATGCGCACAGACATGGTTTTATTGTTCACAACAGGCGTACAGTGCAAGAACGAAAAGTGTGCTTGGAGGAACACAGTGTTTAGGAGTTCACGGGGAAAAAATCAGACAGCAGAGTTATAAATGAGAATACACGTCTATTTGTGTGTGTGTGTGTGTGTGTGTGTGTGTGTGTGTGTGTGTGTGTGTGTGTGTGTGTGTCCGCTGTCATAAATCATGCAATATAGTGGTTAATAAAGAACGTTACAAGTATACACCAGACAGAGTAGAAAATACTATCCATGTATCGTCCGATTTAAATATTTTCTAACCTTTAATAATATTCATAACCCTGACTATATTTCATTCCTTATTTTTGGGTGATATGCGCTTAGTTGAGAGGAGGGGGCGGGGTTGGGGGTTGGTGCGAGCAGGAATGCCATAGGTGCCGTAATTCGCTAACATGGGTTCGAAACTCATTATAATTAAAAATGATCCAAATTGTATCATGTAAAGCATCATTCATGCAAGGGTTGACCTTTCCTTTCTGTCCGGTGTATACATGTAACATTGTGCGTTAACCTCTATATACATTGATTTTTGTCTGACTTCTGTAAGAAGAATTATGGAAAACCATATAAATAATTGAGAGTTCATTAATGGGGCACCTTGCGAGGGTGTCTGCTTGATTATGTTTCATCTCTTTCCTCGGGATGTACGATTAATCAAGAGGGTATTGGGGTTAGTACAGGCAAGTCGAAGGGTACCGTAACCCACGAGCCTGGTTTAGAATCTAAGCAAAGGAAAAATTAAAATTCTCTAAAATTTATGATAATATTCTTTCTCCATATAATAATAATAATAATAATAATAATAATAATAATAATAATAATAATTTTCCGATTTCTCTAAATAACACCTGGAGTATATTAAGAGTGGAAAGAAATAACCCACATACTGCTTTGTTTTATGAGATGTTATTTTTACCAAGCTGATTATGTCGACATATATAGTTTGTCATTAAATCACATGGACAATATATAACACCTATATGTCAGACTCAGTTTATGACAATGAGATCTTGACCTGTCCAAATAAAAACCAAATAATAGTACTGTAACATTTATTTTATAAAGACACCCTGATTAATGAGGCCGCCATACCGCACCCCCAATCAAGCAAAGGTGTGCGAGCACAAGTATAAAATCTTCTCATAGAAAAACAAAACGATAAAAAAAATAATAACACACACACACACACACACACATTCCCGGGACAATAACACTAAAATGATCACACATACTTGTCAGGATAGAATGATGAAATTTCTGACACGTTTTTATTGTAGCTTTCAGAGTAAAATTAGCAAATTTATGCATCACCTCACCACGAGCAGCCATCAATCCTTTTAATTCAGAAATTCATATTCATATATTTAAATTAGAAGAAAAACCACGATGAAAATTGGATTTAATAAACAGAAAGGATGAAAAGAAGAAAACAGTCGTGTAAATAGTTATGGTTTATCATTATTTGTAACTAAATGATAAATGTAAACATTTGTTTTAAATAGAGATTATTTTCTTCTTTTACGTTAATGCCAGAGATATTTCATCGTGTGGTAAAAAAAAAATAAAAACCGTGGTATTTTAACTAGTGGTGAAATTACTAACAGGTAATATAGGGACACCTGGTAACTAATTCACAGTGTCTGATGTATTTTGTTGATACATGCCAAAATAGTTGGGTAATAATAATAATAATAATAATAATAATAATGGTGATATTAATGATACAATAACAACTACCCCTACTAATATTACTTGAAGATAATGCGAATTAGAGAATTAGTCTGGTTATACATACATACATACATACATACATACATACATACATACACTGAGGTAACCTCAGTACCTGCATTTTTGTGAATTTCGGGAGCAATAAATTGGAATTATTTAATATCAAACCAAATATATAAATTTGCATTATCTGCAACTTTTAATTATCTGGATATACTACAGGAATAGCTGCCAGACAAAGTAGATTTATCTGAGATATCTATATATTACCTTACCATTTTTGCGCATTTCAATTACCGTTTAATTTGCTTTGTCTCTTGTAACAGATAACTGCCGCGAATTGCACAAACATTTTGGTAATGTATCTTTACCTTGGGATAATGCTGACAGGACCGGTTACGAATTAAGAAAATGTGATGCAACGCGTAATAATCGCATACTTAAAGACAGCGTGCGCGTACAATGTTTCGACCATCACAAAGAATGTTCCGCGGGCTAAATTACTGTAGAATATGATAAAAAGTTTCTGTTTGTACAAATGTAAAAGGTGGTTACAGTGTAATGATCACAGTCTCTACAGTTACAAAGCGAAGTAAACTGATAGAAAGGATTGTATCTTCACCTAGTAAAATAATGCATCATGTGTCTGAACATGGTACCTTTGATCAGCCGTTGTAGCATTAATTCCTAGTTTCATATGCTTTGACACAACTAATTTTTTACAGTTCTGAAATTCTTATATATATCTGTTATTCATTTGTGAAAAACATAATTGGTTATTCTTATGTGCAAAACTTATTTACATATGCAAGATTCCTTCTTATGTATGTGAAATAAAGTCAAACTGTTTCACGCAATTATAAAAATTAAACATGTGGAAAAGTATGTTCACATGTGAAACAAATAAATAACGCCTAAAACAGCTTTCAATTGCAATGTTTGTATTGTTATTCCAATCCTACAGAAAGTAATTTTAAACCCAGGACCAACGATGCTTATCTTTCCATTTAAGTAGTTAATCAAAAGTAATTTTTGTTCTCTTGTTGTTATTATTCGTTTCATGTTGTTGTTACTGCTGTATTATCGAGTACTCGAGAAACTCATATTTTTCGTGTTATCCCACGTCACTCTTCCAGCCGTACAAAAATGTCCTTTCATAAGAAAATTTTCAATTTCAGGAGCAACTGCTTACGTTAAGTTAATAATAATAATAATAATAATAATAATAATAATAATAATAAACAACTTTCTTTAACAAGGATAACACATTTGGTCATGACTGACCCATCTGCCATGTGGTCCTTAATTTTTGTAATTGGCTACGTTAATAAAAAAAAAAATACAAGACCAAGCACATAATCAGGTATCGTCGCACACTCATTCATACATATTTCACACGAATAACTATGTCTGACTATACTGGGAAACATATACGCATATGAACAATATTCTATACGCAGGTACATACATTTCAGCATAAGTTGTACATGTTATATATAACGAATAAGATCTGGACATATTTTTTATGGATATAATGATGACGTTTTTCATTCAGAGCCTTTAATATGTCATTCCAGCTGGTCAAGAAAGAATTTCTTTAATGATGTTATAAAAGAAGCAAGGGAATTTGAATTTCGTATCTTGGGTGGTAAGGAATTCCATACAGTAGGTGCTGATACAGTAAACGAACTTTTGTAATGATTGGTTTTCGACCACGGAATCTGGAGATCGTTGTTAGTCGTCGATCGGAGATTACGCTCAGTATTTGACGATCTTAGTTGAGTTAGGTTAGAGATATAATCTGGAGAAAGACCGTTTAAAGACTTATATGTCATGATTCCTTTAAATTAAAGAATACGTTTTTTGTATAGGTAGCTATTGCAGACGTGAAAACAAAACATTCGAGGGAATCATAACAGGAAGTTTCAAAGAAGTTTCGGGCTGCCTTTTCTGGAGTTTATCAATTCGGGACAGATTATAATTGGATGTTTCCCCATATGGTACAGCCGTAATCTATTAGTTGTAGTATATAACCCAACATATAAAGTTCAAGTGATTGGGGAGGTATAAATTTGGAAAGCAATTTTAACAGAGTTATTCTTTTGACTACCATTGCATATAGGTGATCGATATGTGCAGCTGAGATGTTGATCAATGTAGATACCAAGAAGTTTTTGATTTTTGACAATAGATACGTCTAAGCCATTTTGAGTTAGAAGTAAATCCATGTTAGAGATAGACGCTGCTTTGTTCCGATTGTAATACATTTTGTTTTAGATATATTAATATGTATTTTGTTTTGATGACACCAAACTGATATATTGTTGGTTTCGATTTGAAGTTTATTTTTAATGGAGTCTAGAGATTTACCAGATAAATGCAACGTAGAGTTATTAGCGAAAAGATCTGTGTTAGAGTGCGCTGGATACAAGGCTAAGTCATTGATAAATAGTAGAAAAAGAAGAGGCCGTAATATAGATCCTTGAGGAGCACCACTTAAGATATGACTTGGTTCGGAAGTATATTTAGCCGTGCAAACAACCTGGTGTCTGTTAGTGAGATACGACGTGAACCAGACAACTGAGTTTGTAGAAAACTTGTAGGCTGAAAGTTTTTTAATGAGTACTGAATGGTCAACCAAATCGAATGCTTTTTTTAAAAATCAGTGAAGATTGCGCTAGTAAGTTTGCCTGATTCTACTACTAGTAGCTATTGGTCTACAAGTTTTGTCAATGCAGTTTGACATGAATGATTCCGTCGATAACCTGAATGATTTATGGAGGAGTTGGTATTTGTCAAGATATCTGAAAATATGCTTGCTGACATGTTTTTCGATAATTTTTGAAAGTACAGAGAGAACAGATATGGGTCGATAGTTGGATGGGTAATTTTTTTTCATTTTCCTTATAAATTGCGAATACTTTTGCTAACTTCAATGACTCCGGAATTTACAGGAAGTGATACTACAGTTATTTATTTCTTTCAACGACTCTGAGAGTGATAAAGCCGACATTTTCAGAGTTTTGGGGTGAATTCCATCTAGATCAGCTGATTTGTTTCTGACAAGTTTATTGAGGGATACCAAAAGTGTCATTTATTGTTATTAAGGGAATGTTGAAACTAACATGATCCGGTACCCTTTCATTCACGAATTTAGTAAGCTGGTCTAAATTAGGCTCTGAAAGATTAGACCTGTCAAGGGTTTGGGATATATTAGTAAAAAAAGAGGTTCAATTGGTTTGCAATATCGAGCTCATCAGTATAACTAGTACCATCAACTATAATTTCACATGGAGCTAGAGGTGCAGGTTTCGTTGAAGTTAGATTTCGCAGGTAATTCCAGATGGATCTTTTATCCGTGTTTGAGGTGATGGCTTCTTTGAAAAAGGAGCGCTTGCGTTTTACAATGAGTGATTTGACTTTGATCCGCCACAAACGATAGTTGCAAAGTCTTCATATTTATGATAGTAGTTCGTTTGCGTTGTGCCTGAGATTTCATTTGTATACCATTCTGGTTGTCTTGATCGTTTAATTCTTTTGATGCGTATGGGAGCGTGTTTATTTAGGATTGTAAGAAAACAGTTGTTCCAGATAGACAAATCATAATCTGGGTCTATGTTAGGGAAAGTTACTCAGTTATTGTTTTGCGATAGTTCGGTTAGAAATTCATTTTCAGCAAAGTTTTTAAAACATCTGTATTACATATAGGAGCGTAAGTTGTTTTTCTTTGCGCTCTGTTGCTTACGAGTTGCACATATAGGATAGTGATCACTAACAGGGAAACGTGGTACGTTTATGTCGTAGAGATTGGTAGGATGGGTAGTGTAGATGTGGTCGATCAGAGTAGAAGTACAGGCTGTTACTCTTGTTGGAGCATTTATTACCTGTGTAAGGTCGTGTAGTTGAATCATATGTAGCCATTTGGCGTTAGTATCAGAGAGGAAATCAATATTAAAGTCTCCCATGATAATTACTTCATTGTTGGAAGATAATGCAACCTCTAACTCATGTTCAAACTGGTCAGTCCATGATGAGAGGGAGTTTGGAGGTCGGTAAGCTGATCAGATATAGATAGATTGACTATTGAGGAAACTTAATTCGATCCATATTGATTCTATCGTAGAAATTTCAAAATCTGTTCTTCTCTTGTATGTTAAGTTATTTGAAACGTACATGACTATCCCTCATCCTATGCCTTGTGGTCGATCTCGTCTTTCCAAAGAAAAGTTGCTAATAGAGATAGCACAGTCGGGTACATTACAATCTAGAAACGTTTCGCATAGTCCAATTACTGCAAGGTTGGGTTCATTTTGTATCGTAAGTCTTAGTTCATGGATCTATGGTAAGATGTGTCTTACATTGAGGTTGATAAGTTGCAAACCTTTCTTTTCAGACCAAAAGATGTACAGTTTACATTATTCACAGTCGTTGTGGGAATGAAAACGGATTTGTTAGTTATTCCCGAGTTTGAGGAAGAGACCTTATAAAATCTTGGCATGTACATTTAGAATTAGTAATTTGGACAGAGAGATAGTTGGAACAAATATCTGCAAAAACATGATACTTATTATTGACTGAGGTATATGTATTACAATCACTGTACGTAGATGGAGGTACCAAATGGTTATAATTATAGTTAGGTACGCCACGTCTGTCATGTGCATACTGTTGTATGATCGAAAGGTCCCTTTTCCAAGGCCTCGTATTACGTTCGAGTTTGTCTCGATAACCATGTCATGTACTCTGTGTATTATGTTGATGTTTCTGTTCCCACCCATAAATATATATATATTTATGCCATGTACTCCGTGTATTGTGTATTGATGTTTCTGTTCCCACCCATATATATATATATATATATATATATATATATATATATATATATATATATATATATATATATATATATATATATATAAGATGATACTTTTAATCATAAAGACATATCAGATAATACTTTACCACTGTATCAGATTCCTGATATTGCAATTTATTCTACATAATTTAAGATATATTTCTGTATTGTTTATTCTTCGATATTGTTCTGTTTATCCGAAAACAATATGGCGGTGAGCACAATGTGCTCTGGGTAAATGACCTAACTGATATAGCAAAAGGGCGACTTGATTACTGTCTTGTTAGGGTCTGGTAATACCTAGCAGATAGACAAGGTATTTCTCACCCATGCGACAGAGAAATCTAGCTGTTTTGCTAACCTTACTTTTCTTATCTCAGTCTCGTTATCTCAGTCCGGTTGTCTCGGTCTAGGTGTCCACGCGCTAGGGACTACTTTTAAAAAATAAACCTTTGTTGTCTTCTGCTATGCCCGACGTAGTTGTTCTAAAATCAAACAACAACGACGACGACAACAACAACAACAACAAACAAACAAACAAATATATAACAAAACAACATAGTAACTTAAGGACTCTCCATTTTGAGAAAACACCATACAAAACATTTCGAGAGAGACAGACACATGCACGCACACGATGTTGAGCTTTTTGGTATTACGATAGTTCGTTCCACACAGCATAGTCAGTTTTATCCTATCTGCAAGCCTGACTCAGTACATTTTCAGGTCAGCGTCATTAAATGTAGCTAAAGCTACCTAACTAGTTTTAAATACTTCGTGGGAAACAAATTATATACTGTTAGCTACATTTAATGACGCTGACCTGAAAATTGACTGTGCTACAGACAGGATAAAATTCTCAATGCTGTGTGAAATGCACTATGACAGAAATCACTGATCTATGCACATAGCCTGTAGACCTATACACTTCATATTCTTCCAACGCTATTAACAACTACAGAAAACTTAGTAACAGCCAGAAATGTGTTATGTCAAACATGCTTTATTCTATTTTTGTTAAGCATCTCCATTGCGCCCCAGTTGAATAAAAAAAAAATACCTAAAATATTGAATGAAATATAATGCACTTACCAGCCAGAAGGAATCATTTATCCGTCAACACATTAATCCGTAAGCAAATTTCACTGTAACACTTGCCATATTTCCAAGAGAGAAAAATAAATTTTCAACGAATCAGTGAACTTGAAAGTTTAGCACATGGTTATCAGCTGGGGTCCGTATTTGGAGGGTCTTTTATACAAGGAAGTACTTTTACAATCAATATTAATTACAACACAAGTATGTCACAAACAGTTTCACCTCCTCTAAAGACTGTGATAGTGACACGGACCTCTAATTACCCGCGAATAACCCAAGCACGGACACTCATGCTACATGTATTTACACTACAACAGAGCTGTGGGCCGAGTACAGTTTCATTATGTACAATTTAATTTTCTAAATTGTAACTAATGAAAATGAAACATTTTCTTGTAATAAATATTAAGTATTTATTGTTAATATCATATAACATCCATATATTAAATGTGATAATACCTAAAAACTATGGAACGTTTAATGTTGTTATTTTGTTTTGACTCACGCATAAAAACTGTGTACTTTGGATGACACGTCACGCCACAGTCCTCATTAACATATTTGTATTAATGCACCGCATGTAAACATTGGCGCGTGAACTATACTGCACAAGTAACGGTATTCTTTCTTACTTTAAAGGATAATATTGGGTGAGAAAAAGAATCTAAGTTGGGATTTGGACCGAGACAAGGAAATCCCGTCGCGGGGTTACATTATATGTCTTCCCACTCGTCAAGCCTCGTGGGGAGACAAATAATGTAACCCCTTGACTGGGATTTCCTTGTCTCGGTCCAAACCCCAACATAGATTCTATATATCTGCGGTAAGCGTATATTTCCTGATTTTTTTTTTGTAATTTCGCGTGTCATAGCGTCACGCACTTCAATACCTGGCACATATACAGGTTTATTTCGGTTTTCAGATAATGCTACTTAGGTTCAAGAAATATAGGGATACCTGACAGATAAACCAGGTTTATTTCAGTTAAATATTTATTGCCTGAATTTTTTAAAAATTTCCCTTGCCATCAGCCTGTTTCTCCATGCTGTCGTGAACATGTTTTGGATACTCTCGGCCTCACTGTCGAATACGGTCTGTGAGTAGTAGCTTTTCTGTAGGAAGCCAAAACTTCATTACTCACTGCGTCAAATGTTACGAGCTAATTAATTGATCTTTCACAACCGTCGTCAATACCTGGATACAAGTAGGATTCTTTGCATGTGTCTCCATATCCGTCGTGAACACCCGGATACAGGTAGAGATCTTTTTCATGAATCTCTGCTACCGTTGTCTCCACGTGCGGACTAGGAGATTCATTTTGCATCCACCACTGTCTGCTACACCAGGATACCAGCAAGGTTCTTCTTCAAATGTCTGCATTAGAAAACGCATTGTTTGTGGGAGTCATTATTCAAGACCGAGAATGTGAGGGGATTAGCTTCGCAGGACTTGGGTATTTAATTTTCCACAGTAACGAGTTTTGAAACAGTTCGATCGCCATATATCATAAAAATTACCTCATACTTCCTTATGACTGGATGAGAGGTGATGGAATGGCTTGGTTGAATTTCTGCGGCTATTTATTAGACATGCGGTATGTGTTTACATCAGAAAGGAAAACTTAAAGCTGTCAATTTATTAAAAAAAGCCTGAATGAAAATAAGATACAATGTTCCACAAATATGTTTTTCTTTTACAAGCTACCTAATTTCGAGTAATGAATCAATAAATCACATTGTATGTACTGCGTAGCTACGGCATGGACACATATGTATAACTTAGATCAGACCACTCCGGTGGCCTAGTTGTTAGAGCGTCCGCCTCGGATGCGGGAGGTCGCAGATTTGAACCACGGCCGAGTCATACCAAAGACGTAAAAAATGGTACTAACTGCTGCCTCGCAGAGCGCTCAGCCTTAAGAGGTTAGTGTTAGGAATGGTCGGCCTGGTGTCAGGATAATGTGGCTGGGTGGGACATGACGCTACATGTCTGCGGCATGATGCCCCAGCGTGAGACATCACTATAAACTGTCACACTGCGAAATGACTGAAAATGTTTTAAAGCTAGGTTAAAAATCTAAATTACACACACGCACGCACGCACACACACACACACACACACACACACACACATGATTTAGCCCTCAGTATCATGATAAATAATGGACTGTTCTAAACATTACATGGCAGTAGCCTTCAACGGATGTGGACGGACTCCAGCTATACAAGTTACAGCATACATTGTATGACTGATTAAAGCATTAATGTAGACGAACACAAATTAAAATATGGTAATTGCTCGATAGTTTCCTTACAGAGTCAAGAATGTATTTGACGAGTTCTCTGCAGGGAACAGGAATTAAGATTCATGCAGAAACGCTGAGAATTTTTTTAAAAATATGCCAGTTTTCCTCCTACCCATCTTTTACGTTTGCCTCTTTCTTTCCTTATTTTTTGGGGTGTGTGGGTGAGTGGCATCTCTTTATATATTTATTTCCTAAAAAACTACAGGGATGCCGCCTGTCTAACTGCATGAGTACCTAGAGGCGCTGTGTTATGTACTAATATATGCATAGATGATGTTTATGAAATATTATTTTTTCTAAAATATGTTTTTGTTTTTCTGAATTTTTTTTTTGGGGGGGGATTGCATGAAAGTTTTGCTCTCTCACTTCTCTCTCCAAGGCAAAGTCTGCCTTTTACGGATTCACTTTTTGTGATAATTTTTTTCCCAGTAAGTTTTATAAATCGGTACATCCATATTCTTTCTCTTCTAGCTCTTCATCGAAGTCAAGTTTATAATACTCAATTGGATATTTCTTTTGTCTTTGTTTTAAGGGGCCTCTTTCTCCTCTCTGTAGTCCATTCCGTAAAAGCTTTGCTGCATATTATGGACTGTGTTCGATGACGTCTGGGTTTCACTTCTTTGTAGTTTTTTTCGTTGTTGCTGTTATTGATTGTGTTGTATCTTTGCTTACATTTTCGGATTCGTCTTTATGTTGCTGAGTTTGTTGTTGTTGTTGCTTTTTTGTTGACTGTTGCTGTCGTTGGTGTTGCGTCTCCTGTGTTTCATGATGTCTCTCCATTTTCTGTTTTTCTATTTGTTCATTTTCTTTTTTGTTTTGTTTTGAACTGTCTGGGTTATTTTTTGTTGTTTACTCGGTTGGTTGCAATTCTGTCTTGGGTAGATTGTTAGCTCACTGATGTGTGGCGTCTTCTGTTCTTGTGTTATTGAACATTTCTTTGGTGTGTGTCCTACTTTCCCACATTTGTTACATTTTCTGTGGTAAATGCACCCTCTATACCACGTCTTTTCCAGAAATCCATTTAGGAAAAACACATTCTTCATCGTTTAAATCTTCTCTTTTTCGATTTATAAAATTCTAACTCTATTTTTAGTTGGGTATCACAGGTGGGTGTCCTTTCTAGCATTTATTACTTGGATTTGGAACTTCTTTTCGAACCGCTCCATTGTGGGTTCCAAAGGTATTTCTAATGGTATATCTGATATGTGGAGCTCTCCTGTGTTTTCTTTATCTTTCTCAAGGTGGGTGCTGGATCTTTAATATTGATTTTTTATCCACCTATGTTCATTTTTCCATACGGTAATATTGGTTGGTTCCCTATAGGTCTCAAAATGTATCCCTTATCTCCTTTTCTATTCCGTACTTCCGCTAGTTTGGTGAAATTTCTATTTCTTATCTCTAAGGCTACCATTACGATCGCCATTGTGGGTCTCTTCTCCATGGGTATTCCAGACAAACCAATCACTTGTGTCCCCTCCTTGTAAGAACATTCCAGAACGGTCCTTCTCTTGTCTCTATTCTTCTGGTTTCGAAATATTTTTCTAACTTCGATAATTGCTTGCTCTGCGCCATTTTTTTCCCGCACGTGCAGCACGTGTGAATAATGTTTTTCTAGTTATTTTTTTCATGTTATTTTATGTTAATCCTACGACAATCCCTGCATATTCGCACATAAATTTTCCGAAACTCCTATAATCCCTGTTCTGTGGACCTGTGGGCAGTTTGTTTCGTTCGTGCCATGGCAGATCAATATCCCAAGACTTTACTTCTCAACAATGAGTGTCAGAATCTTTTTTTCCTTAGAGCTGTCTGTTTCGTCTTAACCATCATTACCATTGTGATTGTTACCGTGTCCAATGCATGGCTATATTAGCTACTACCATCATTACCATTGTGACTGTTAACATGTCCGATGCATGACTATACTTGCTACTACCATCATTACCATTGTGACTGTTACCGTGTCCAGTGCATGGCTATATTAGCTACTACCATCATTACCATTGTGATTGTTAGAGTGTCCAATGCATGGCTATATTAGTTACTACCATCATTACCATTGTGACTGTTACCATGTGCAATGCATGACTATACCTGCTACTACCATCTTTACCATTGTGACTATTACCGTGTCCCGTGTCCAATGCCTGGCTATATTAGTTACTACCATCATTACCGTTGTGCCTATTACCGTGTCCAATGCATGACTATACTTGTTACTACCATCATTACCATTGTGACTGTTACCGTGTCCAATGCATGACTGTATTAGCTATAACAATCATTACCACTGTGATTGTACTGTGCACAATACAAGACTATATTAGCACTAATCTTGCCATCAGACTGCATTTACTAAATGCTATACTCTACTCTAGTTTGCTGTCTTCAGTGACCATTTCCAATGAAAACGGCTAATTGAAGTGTGCATCAGCATATTTTTTTATTTGCTGTCGGAAAATACAATGCATATAAATTACTTGACAAACCTCCGTGTCAGTAGAGAGCTTGTGATTCGATGCAATATTGAATGTTAAATTTGTTCATGATCACATAACTCAAAGTCGCAGATTTGCATCAGTATCTCATCAGATGTCGGTTTCATTCAAACACCTTGAAATATTTTCTAGAAATGAAATTTTGCTGGTTTCTTTGTTATCAGTGTTGACAGACAGTTGAGTGTGTCTTATATTGAGCTGTATCTCTCCATAATTTAATTACTGGAACGTGTTCATAGCTGAATAATCATTGATTTAAAAAAAAGTAAATATTTGGTAACTATGAGGACCAGTTTATATTTGAAATCCCATCCATCCCATTATTCTCCTGTACAGATTATTAAGCATGATCAGACAACTTGTATCAACAGTCATTTAAGACAGGTTTTTCACTGCTGTTGCTGAAAGCACAACATTGGGAAGATTTAAATAATGTAATTTAAATTTTATAGTTTTAATGACCAACTTATCTGAATAAAGATTGTTTGTCTTTAACTCAATCGCTTTATATACCTTAGTTTTTGGAGTTGCTACATTTCGTGAACCAAACAATTGAAGTCCGTTTGTAATACTGAATCAGTTAATTCCAGTCCCGTTAACTTCTAAATATGAAAATGTGTTGATAGCAAGTTTAATGGTACATTAGATACATCTAATTGTTTTTTTAAAAAATAGAACATATTTTATCTATATTCGATATGTTTTGAAAGCATAAAACCATATTTATAGAAATTCGCGTCACAAAACAAATTTACAGGCTAATACAGTGGTGACAATGAACTGGTCTACGAGAATGTGAACAAAATAAAGGGCAATGCAGATCGAAAAGACGTAGACACAGTCATCAACAGTACATAAAGATTCAAACGTGAAATTGGGCTATGCTGATGGAAGCGACTGTATCTTTATGTTACTGTTTGAAATGGTAACGAAGACGGATAGTATATACGGATACAGCAATAATGAGCAGAAATCCAGTGATTCGGATAAACTGGTGCTGAACCCTACCATCTACATAGATGTTGTTTTTGGTGGTTTACTGCACAGTATCACAGTTTTTCAGTACCGATGGAACTGGAGCAAGGTGTGTTGCCCCAAAACACACCATGGTAGCTGACCCAAGCTGGTCCGATGGTATGGTTCGAACCCGTACCTTTTCTGTCGTGCGTTCGGTACGCTAACCATTGAACCACCGAGGCTCCCCAATACAGATATAACAAAGGATGGTATTCCAAAGGCTGATAAACACCGTGACAGTAGACAAAAACCTGAAGAGGACAAACATGAAGACAACATTGGTACAAATTATGTAGACAAAAAGTACAATAATCACAATGTTGTGTTTCGCACAGGTTCTACCGTTCGTACTGTGGTTGCAACCTCAAACACAATCTCCTCCTGACACGATAACACATGGTGATCATAAAGTGCTGACAATGTCCGACTCATAAACATCCCCCAGAATACAAACAACAAGTAATGAAGAAGCAAACAAACACGAAAACAAACACCCCCACCCCACCCCCAACTAAAACTCCCCCACCCCAACCCCCACCCCCACATATACCATGCAACAAACAAGCAAGCAAATATTTTGATACGCATGGTTACTGGGATGACTGTGGTTTACCTTTTGAAATACGTTAATTCTATTCTAACCTTTCAATTTTGTATGATCTTATGCCTATTCTAAGGCATTCTGACATTTTAGCAAGTGTATTTATACATGTTTTTTTTTTTTGTCATCCTAACAATATGCGTATCTTTGTTTGCTACTCTAAATGATGAAAAGGATTTGTCTTCAGTGTTTCATAAACATTTACATAAATGTTGTATTCTAGTTAAATTTGTTTAATGCACTCTAATGTTATGGAACATCAGTGAAACCAAATAACTGTATATAACTAAACTATAATTTGATGATCTATCTAGGTAATCATTTGGTGTATTTAGCGCCGATTTGACTGCATAGAAATAAAGCAAACATCTGTCAACCTTATTATGTTTTCTGTTATTCACGTTTGCTTGTTTTTCACACATTCAGGCAAATCATTGTATCCGCATCCGTTTTGTCCATTAATATCTTTCTCTCTGCTTAGTGTTAAATATTTAATGTTATAAACAGCCACATCATACATTTAGTCATTTCTTCTCCAAAGTTAGCACGTAAAATGCCAAACAAACGTTCAGTTACATCAACCATCTCACTTCTGTTGATTCTGTTCAGAAGTCTTGTTATATGATAAAAGTTCCTGTATTCGACATGCTCTCCTTCCCGCATGGGCCGGCTCATAAGTCGGATAGTCAAAAGTTCCTGTATTCGACATTCTCTCTTTCCCGCTTGGGCCGGCTCATAAGTCGGATAGTCAAAAGTTCCTGTATTCGACATTCTCTCTTTCCCGCATGGGCCGGCTCATAAGTCGGATAGTCAAGTCAAGCTGTACCTTTACAGACCAAATGGCTGAAATATCCTGATGAGTATTATCAGGTATGGCTAAGCGCCATTTGAAAATTCATAAAAGTCCTTTTTGATACCGTCGTGATATGTACTCGTTTAAGTTCCTTTTAGTGAAAAATCTGTTAACATTTTTCTTACTCACATGTCTCAATTCTCAATTTGTTTTTACAAGTACTTGTTTTAAGCGTATTTCGGCTTTGATGATTTTGTAACACTTATTTGATTAGTTTGACCATATACTGAAGTCTTCATCTTTGATTTATTTACCAAACTAAATTTTGATATATATTTTACAACATTTTACCACATTTTGTTTATTTAAAAGCAAAATTTCAATGCACTTTTTGTTGCACTTTCTTTTCTTTAACTGCCATTTATATCTTAGCCAAAGCTCACGTCAATTCTCTGGTCTATAAATCTCCCCTGTTCATTGGATGATAACCATTACAGAGAAAGGATTCGTCTTAACTTCGTATGGTCAGTTAGGAGGGATGTTAGTAGTATAGTATAGGTATTTGAGGTTTTAAAATCAAAGAGGGTTTTAGCTCAGAAAACCCCCACTCCTTCTAAAATAAATATATTGACATTTTTTTTATCACCTCAGAGACCCCCTCTCCCTCAAAAAACCACCCTCCTCCAAATTTTTATCTCAGAAAATGATGAAATTTTGAAACCCAAAGAGGATGATGTCTCAAAACACCCCCCTCTAAAATAAATATATTCTGACATTTTTTTACCACCTCAGAGACCCCCCTCTCCATCAAAAAACAGGATGCTGTCTCAAAACACCCACCCACCTCCCAAGCACATGTTAATGCAGGATATCATAACCTACAAAGCACATGTAAATGCAGGATATCATAACCTACAAAGCACAATAAAATATTATATAAAATGTCCTGTTACAAAGAGCCAATTTGTAGCGTCGGATTTAATCTAACAAACGGATTTTTTTTAAAAGATTTAATTCAATCAAATCAGCCTCAAGATATAGTAACATTTTGTCAAAAATATGTTAGAAAAATATTTTCACTTACCTGTTCACGTGTATAAATCCTCTTGCAGAAATGGCTACGAAGAAAAGTCTGACTGCCTTTTATAACGTTATTCTGGAAAAATATATTGGAAATTACCTGTCTTTAACCTTGATTCCATAACATTCTGGAGTGGGCGTTATTTTAGGAAAATCCATTGCAAATTACCTATCTTTGACCTGATTTCGGCGTTATATTCTAAAAAATCCATTGGAAATTCCCTATTTTTAATCTTACAAAGTTTCAAAATGATTACATGATCTAGTTATTATGGAAATTCCGTGTAGGCCTATGACGGCATCAGAATTCCTTTGTAATCATTTTGTGCATTTAATCTCAAGGGAAACCAGATCTGTACAATTTATAGTAATATTATGCATTAATATCTTTACAAAACGCTCTGTATTGATTTTTATTCACAGCTATCTAGCAAGACTATTGCACTGGCAAAGAGACAAATATATTAGTTGTGTAAGGAATATTCCAGTGGCAAAGCTTTCTTAGTATCTATGCTCATCAAAGACTATTCACATGATCGGATATCAAACGAATAGACTGCAATTTATTTTTCATCATATATCATAGAAAACCAAAACATTTTATCATTTGCTCGTACACGATTTTGAAAACATTTTTCAATATATTTTCACAGAATGGGAAGTAGTATATGAATGGGGATTTGAGATATTTTTATCTGTTTCCATAGATCAAACATTTTATTGTAAAAAAAAAAAATGATGAAACCTATCTCGTAGACAAAAATACAAGGAAGAAAGACAGTTATATCTAATTTTTTTTAAAGAATTTCATCGCCTATCAATAGAACATCAACATTCGCTATTAAGTATAATTTATTTTCAAAATTGTACAAATAAAATTTAATTCTACCAGTTACTTTTCGACGACATTCAAATAGTTCTTTCATTGCTGTCTTATTGAGAACATACTTACTACCTTTTTTCAAAAACCTTCGACCGGTCTAAGTCTATATTAATTTTTGTATACTGTTGTTGGCTGATTGGATCATGAAAATTTTCATATTTTAATGCAAGCTCGTCTTGCAAACTTTCGAGATAATTAAAATATTTGCTATCGTCTGATTTGATAAGGGAGAGTTTGATTCTGTCAAATTTACTAAAACAAATACATGAAATTTCATTGTTAAACTCAAATGATAATTGCTGGTTATTAACCATTATTTTTTTCATTTTGCTATTAACTCCATCGACTAATGTTAAATTTTCGAGCATTATTTCTGATGTTTAGATAAAATTACTTGCATAATGTCCAAGTGCTAGTGTATTAATTCCGTCCCTGCAATACCTTTTATCATCATAATTACTTAGTTCCCGTTTTATAATTGTATCCGTTTCAAGTTTATGATGATTTGTTCTGATAACATTTGTTTTGATAAAACTGACGCTATTGTTTAGCGCTGCTTTAAAATCGTCAAAATTCATCAACTTTTTCACATACTCTCGAGGAATACCTTTTGCTTTTTTTGTAAGTTTATTGTCATCTAATATGACAGCATACATTTTACTCTTTAGTCCGACAAATTCCCTAACTGGCATAAACATAAATTCATCTTTCATTTTTCCAATAATTTTCTTACTCGAATTATCTTGAAATCCACTACATTCTGGATAATCAGATAAATCGAACAAATCTTTATTATCGTAAATATCCTGATAGACATTTTCACATTTTATATTATAAACTAGCGAGTCTGTATCAGTAAATAGCAACTCCGAATCTGGCCATTGCTTTTTTGTAAAATTATAGTGAAAATCGTACATCAGCGACTTCGATACATCAAGTACAGCTGCACCAACATAAATCGGTATATTTAACTTTAAATTTGTCTTTCGTCGTTGTATTGCAACAAGATTTCATTAAATATTTTTATATTAACAAAACAATCATCGTTAACTAATTTCTTTCTGCGATTTATGTCATTAACAATTTTAATATTGACTCGCTTTCGAACATTTTCCATTGTCTTACCGAACACCGAGTTGTTCATTAACTTGAAATTTTTTTTCTCAGATTCGGTTTTAGCCACAGCACGACGTTTCGTATTTAAGTCAATGTAATCTGCCATCCACCTCGACTGATTAAACTTTAGCACGCGATGGACTTTTCTCAGAATTAGTCCAGCATCTACTGCTTGTTTTAAATGTTTGTAATGCATAACGTAATTTCTTTTATTTAACAAATTTGGAACTAACTTATTAACAATCGAATTTTTTGCTGTTGTCGTTGCTCGTTGTTCAGGCGATAATCAACTATAATCGATCATCATAGATTCTACACAAAACGGGTAGTCGCTACGTAGATCATGTAACGAACTAGGATAATCTAGATCAACTTCAACAAAGTATGAAATATCAGAAAAATCATTATTAATTTTTCTAGGTAAATCTTTTTCAGTTTCTTTAAGAAATTGATCTGGAGTTATCCAATGAAATCCACTACACGGCATTGGCTCTGACATCGCATAGCCATATAAATTATGAGTGTCAGATAAATAATATAATTGGATGGGAGATTTTTATCATAATTTTTCAGATATTTATTATTAGCCGCTGCATATTTTTTTTGTTTGTTATAACGCTAATTCCGCCTCTGATACCTTTTTCAATAAAGTTAAACATGTCAACATCTGTCAAGAGATCTAATTCTATCTTACTCGTTTTTAACAGAGCGTCCAATGACAGTCCAGGTGAGGAATAATACCAACAAGGGTCTAATCCATAATTTTTATGACTAACTTGACGAAAACTTTCAAAAACATCTGCTAGCAATAATAGATCTGTTTTCAAATATAGATCGTGATAATCACCAAATGTTTTACAACTAAATTTATTCCAAATATCTTGCGCATATTTGTACTCGTCATGTGTGATATTTTCATTTTTAAGTTGTGAGTAAAATTTATCCTTATCAGGAAGAGAAGTTTCATTAAATCTGCTCCAATCATCGAGATACTCGTGCGGAAAGATACCTTTTTTTGTTAGATCGATATAGTTTTCACCAAAGCAACTTTTTAGGTTAGTGAAATTGCTACCGGCGCTTGTAGTGCTGTTTACAAGCTCATCTAATGATGCTGCCATAAATTGCAGGCTATCAATAAAACGTATTTTACCGAGCGTCACCGACATATACTTTTAAAAATTGTTTGGAATACATTTTATTGTATGACTTAATTTTAGTTTAGCTTTAATATTTTCCTCACCAAATGCTTCTACAATGATATGACTATCATAGCCACGAAAGTTATGTAAAACTACAGGAATAAAATCTGGAACATGAAATTTTAAATTACAGCTGTTATGAGCTGCTCCACGATATTGGCCGGTCAAATGACAATGATCTCGCACCTTATCACGGACTCTGTTGGAGTCTACCAGCAACTTTTCACAAATATGACAATCAACTGCTTCATCGAAATCGAGTTGTTGTTTAGACGTTATTTTCATCGGAGCTGTTTTAAATAATCTGTTAGAAATTTTATTAACTTTGTCTATTAAATTTTTTAATAGCCATACGGCAGGATTTTCACCTCTATATAACTTTATCGGAGTTTAAAATTGATCGTTAGCGCAACAAACTACTTTATAAGCTACTCCGCAAGGAATATGTTGTTGTATTTTTCGAGTACCTGATTTATTCGGATTATTTTCTGCTCCAACCACAGGAACGAGTATACACTCGAAATCAGCGTAAATAACAAAAGGAATATTTAGTTTATGATCATAATTTTTAAATTTTAATATTTTTTCTTTTTCTTTAGGCATAGTTATTTTTGGAACGTTGACACAGTATTTGAAATGATCTTGTAAGATTCCATCGCTAGAAAAACCCTGTAAACATTTATAACAGAAATATTTTTTATTATTATTTTTCCTATACTGTCTGCCAACTAAGCCGTTAAAGATTTTTATCCAACAATAATGACCCTGATAAAATAATAAATTTATTGTATCTTGTGTAGCATTTTCTGAGATATATCTCGGGTAAACATTTTCTTTCTCATCTAGTCCGAAAACATTTACTGAGATACTGTTTCGTTTTTCAAACTTTGGTATATGATTTTCCTCAACCGGAAAGTCAATGCCATTAAAATTTAGTTCGTCTTTGTGCGGAAAATACTTGTCAACACGATCAGCATTTTTTTCTTCTGGAAACATCGCAGAAAGATTAGACCACTGGAAAAATCTGTTATCATTTTTTCTGACATTTATACAGCATTTTTTTGTTTTTAATTTTTTGAGGGAGATCAACATAGCCGCTACCGCGAAGTACGTTATATTTTGCTGTGTGAAATAAAACTTTTTTTATCATTTCAAATTTCCAACCCGATCCTGATGCAGTAAATTCTTCTAATTTTTTGTTTATTTCTTGATGTATTTCATCGGCGACTATGGCAATGTTTGTTCCAGTTAATATTTTTCTCGATTTAGCCGTTAGGTATGGTTCTGAAATTTCGCTGTCAAAACTTTTTCCTTCAAAAATTACATCAAGTACATCCTCAACTGCATGTAATTTTGATAAAATCGTATGATATTGTACTATTAGTTTGATACTTTTGTGAGCAGCAAGTTCTTTTGATACAACAGGTTGTAAAAGATGAAATAAATTTGTGGACCTAAAATTTGCTAAAATATTTTGATCATCAAGTTTGTAATTAGTTAGTAATATTTTATATTTAACTGAATTTTTTTTTAATTAGAGATATGAAATCCTTATAGTATAATGACAGAAATTTTGAGATATCTGAGATTGACGGCAGAAGAGCAAGAATTTTATTATGTACACCATAAATACAATTTGTATGCAGCAAATATGTTAGGTTCTGTTACTAATATAGAATCTAAAAAATCTGTTGGCACACCAACACCAGCTGGTGTATTAATTTCAGTAAAAGGCGATGATACAGAAAGAATTGAAATGTTTAGAAAAGATTTTATTTACACTTTGTTTTGCGATGATATTCCAGAAGGACCGCGAGTATACAGAGTAAATAGAGCAATTGCTGATGATAATATTAAAAATTTATCATTACAAAATGAATTTCAACTTCATCCAGTATTTGATCTATATGAGACAAATGATAAGGGAATCATTAGACATAAAAAAACAAAAAAAGTTGTTGGAAATTTGGATAGAGATGGATATTTACTTATAAAAGTTAGAGGAATCAAAACTGATTTTGTTCATTATAAAGCCCATCGTTTTGTGTTTGAAACTTTTAATGGCGCTATTTTAGATAATTTGGTTATCGATCATATTAACAAAATTAAAACCGATAATCGTTTGGAAAATTTAGATTTGGTTACGCCAAAAGAAAATACTAGAAGAGGAATTGGTGGTGGTAATAATTTTAAAAATCCAACTAGACAAATAATTTCAATAAATCTTGAAACTTGTGAAGAAATAAAATTTAAATCAATGACAGCTGCTGGGAAATGTCATAAAATTAATACAGCTAGAACAAAAGAAGTAGCTGATGGTAAAAGAAAATCAACAACGTCAATGTTGACATTTGATAGATTTAATTTTAAATACGATAACTAATGATATTTTCTAGATCATTTCGAGTAAGACAATTATGACTAAATTTCATAATATCGTCGCGATTAAATCGTAATGTTATTATTTTATTTGTATCAAGTTTTATTTTTTCTGCTACTGTTAATAAAAATTTGTCAGATTCGCCTAATGTTATAATAACATCAACAAAATAAAAACTGTTTCCCAACAAACAATTTCGAATTGCCTCAGTTAATTCTTTGTGATTTGATATAACTCTTTGATGATATGTTATTTCTCCAAACATTCTTATTGTTTATTAATTAGATTAAAGATTATTATAATAATGAACTTAACTGAGAGGCTGGCTGAACTATATTCGGGAGATTTTGTTTCAGTTGCAAATTTTACATTGGAAAATACTTCTAATGATAGATTTACTGGTTATAATGAAAATGATATTTTGCATAACTATGACGACGAAGAAGAAGATGATGTTGTTAGTAAAAAAAATTTAAGCAGACCAACAACTGGGCGATATAATGTTAAGTACCATATTGCTAAAAATAAAATAATAAAATTCAATTTTACTATCACAGAGCATCAAATATTTTGGCAACTTATAAAACCTTTTTTAAACGTAAAAATAACTGGACAACAAAGAAATATAAAATACGATTTTATTTTTGTCAAAATATTTAATTTAATGCCAGTCGATGATGCAAGAAAATTACATTTAATTTCTCTGTGTAAACCAGTAAAATGTAAATCCATAGTAATAAAATACGAAGAAATTTATAATAATATTATTCAATCATTATAGATTTAGTGGGTACCCAGCTATTAAATTTATCGCTATATCCACGCCATTTGACTAAACATTTGTTGCCGCGCTTTTTAATAACTTTTTCAATGACAAATGTATCTTGTTCTGTTTTCTGAAGTTCTTGCTCGTAAAAACTGCCAGTTATAGGTTCACCTAATAAATTTTTTCACGAGTATGTAACTGGTATTGTTAAAAGTACTTTATCAACAACAAATACTTCTTCTCTCCAGTTATGAGTATATCCTTTCTCAAATGTTTTTTTCGTCAAAGAAATTCTAACTTTATCACCAACTTTAAATTATGCCTGCGGTACATATTTTCGTTTGCTAATATTGGATTTGCAATCGCGTCGTTTGGAGACATTTTTAGGGATCTGTGTTTCGTGTTATTATACTCGTCAACAATTTTCTGTAAATTGTCAATATATTTACTCGTATTTTTAGCTGTTAAATATTTGTGTATTTTTCGTTGAGCGTGCGATTAAATCTTTCAACGATGACAGCTTTTTCCCTCATTTCCTGTGACATATTTTTTAATGTTATTTTGCTCTAAAAACTGTTCCAATTTTTTATTAAAAAACTCCGCTTCATGATCAGTCCAGATTCTATTTGGTTTTCTTTCCATGTTAACAATAATTTGTTTTAATGCATCAGTCATCGATGTCCCTGTTTTATCCGAAACGGGTATACTAAACGCGTATTTGTTAAAACATCTACAACATTAAAAAGATATCTCTTTGGAACGCCATCAGCGCCAACGTTAAACTGAGCAAGATTTGAGACAGCAACTAAATCTATCGCCCAAATGTCATCGACGGCATTTGCGACATCTTTATGTCGCGGAAACTTTTTTTTTAGGTTTGTGTAGCTCTGAGGCATGATCATCATATAATTCTTTCTTACCGAGACCTAATTTATATTTTGCTCCAATAAAACCCTGAACCAGCCTTCGGTCAACACGTTCTCGCATATTTACAGGTTTCATATCACGAAGTTCGTCTAACATTACTTTATCGCAGCTGTGTTTATTTTGTTCGTTGTCTGGAAGTTCAATATCTCTGTAGCAGATATCATGGCGCATTGCTATTGCATCAACTTGATTGTAAGGCTCTTGTCCTGGCAGAGGATTATCGTTTTCGTCAAGTTGTTTGTCAAGAGGATTATATGGTCCAGTGTATTTATGGCCTGGCAATGTCCAACCGCCTTTTGGTTTCGGTAATTTGCCAATTAATTTATATATATCTATACCAAAACCAATTATTTCTCTGTTGTTGCATTTCTGACAATATGTAACAATTTTATTTTGCTCAAGACATAAATCTCTATCACAATCGCACTCGCATGTCATTTATTTATTAATCATCTACTAAAATAATCTTGTCAGGGCAACCCGTTCCGGACAACTTTGTTGTTGGCAAAAACATACTTTTTCTTTTTCCACAGATTGCACAAATACTTTTCAGCATTATTCTATTATTTTTTGTTTTTTCTGTTTTTTCATCTATATTTTCTGTTTTGGTTTTACACTTAAGACAATATGCTGACATTGTATATAAAATTTAAACTTTTGCAAAAGTTTAATGCAATCTCATCATTAGCTTGAGAAGGTTGTTTGTCAAATTGCAAAATAAACTTTAAAAAATCTGGATTTTCGGTCATCTGTTTAATAAACATTACGCAATAATATCCACAAGCGGAAGTTCCAACTGGTTGAATTTGATTAGACGAATAATTTATTATTTTCGTAAGAGACTTTGTCTCTTGAATTCTACTCACATATTTTTTTATTGCGACACTTGGTGGAATTCCGAAGGAGTCAAAATAATTGTTATCACAAACAGATACCCAATGTGTACCAGATCCGTCATTGAAATCTTGTATATTTATAACGCACGAACCTGGCGTTTCTAGCGTCATAAGTTCATCTTTAGAATAAACTCCACGGAAATTTTTTGCTTTTTTTCAGTTTATCAAGTATATCAGAGTTACTTAACGCGGTCGACTTCATCTCTTTGTTCCTGGTAACATTAGTCCTCGTCCTACTCCTAACAGATTTGGCAATAGACTTCCTGCTAATCCTGCTAGTAATGGAGCTATTGGAATAAATCCACCTTTTTGCCTTGGTCGTGTCTTTTTTCTCGTCTTTCTTTTTGCTGTTTTTCGTTTAGACATTATATTTATCTTTAGATAAAAAATTTCTTTATTCAATGACCCTCAACTGCTTTTTTCGTTGCGCCAGATACTGCTCCAGACGCTGCTGCTAATCCTAATGTACCTAACACTGGCAAAATTTTAGGTATTAATGTTCTGGCCATTACAGATAGTGCTGGACCGAAGAAACCACCTTGTTTTACCATCGCAGTTATTTGTGCAGTACTTAAATTTAAAACAAAAGGTTTTTTGCGATCGTATTTATTTACTTGTTTTTTGGTTAACATTAATTTTGTTAAAGTACCCAAAACACCTGCGTTAGGGTTGACCTTTAATGAAACCTGCCTTTTCTTTGCAACAGCAGCTGCTAATTTTTTAACTTGACCATCAGTCAAATATATTTCTTTTACAGTATATTTTGTCATCTTATTATTAAAGTTGCAACAGCAGCTGCTAATTTTTTAACTTGACCATCAGTCAAATATATTTCTTTTACAGTATATTTTGTCATCTTATTATTAAAGTTACAGATTAAACTTGTACCGACATTTCACCTTCGATAAAGTCAATCGTAATAGTTCTGTCGCTGATCACTAACGCATATACATATAAC
>JAECUM010049660.1:0-17416 GCA_016617855.1 Megalonaias nervosa | reverse complement strand
AAAGTTATTTAACAGTCAAGAATAAGTCCTAAAAATAATAAAAGAGCCAATAGGGTTTTGGTCATCAAAAATTTATATGTATTTGGCAGAAGTGCATATAGTTTTAGACTTTCAAAATAATCCACTGTCTTCTAGCCATTTCTGAACTCTAAGCATATCTATAGCTGATGCTCAACAGCATGCATACTTTGTGATCTACAACTGATCTGTAGCTGACACTCAACAGCTTGCATACTTTGTGATCTATGGCTGATCAGTAGCTGATACTCCATAGCATGCACACTTTGCTGTTCTTGTTGTTGCTGTTGTTGTCATAGGGTTTAATGCCATTTTAGGCTATACATGGCGGCCAGTATAACTGGTGGAGGAAGAACCCTGGAAAACCCTGGGAAGAACCACCGACCCATGAGAAGCTACTGACAAGCTTTGTCATGTACCCACATTAGCCGAGCTTGAGACTTGAACCCACGCAGACAGAGGTGAGATGGCAGTTATCTTGAATGGTGAGTGCTTTAGACCATTTAGCCATTCGGGGCCCTGCATGCACACTTTGTGATCTACAACTGATCTGTAGTTGATGCTTAATAGCATGAATACTTTGTGACCTATAGCTGATCTGTAGCTGATGCTCAACAGCATGCATACTTTGTGATGTATAGCTGATCTGTAGCCAATGCTCAACAGTATGCTTACTTTGTGATGTATAGCTGATCAGTAGTTAATGCTCAACAGATGCATACTTTGTGATGTATAGCTGATCTGAAGTTAATGCTCAACAGATGCATACTTTATGACCTGTAGCTAATGCTCAACAGCATGCACACTTTGTGATCGACAACTGATCTGTAGCTAATGCTCAACAGCACGCATACTTTGTGATCTACAGCTGATCTGTAGCTAATGCTCAACAGCATGCACACTTTGTGATCTACAACTAATCTGTAGCTAATGCTCAGCAGCACACATACTTCGTGATCTACAGCCGATCTGTAGCTAAAGCTCAACAGCATGCATACTTCGTGATCTACAACTGATCTGTAGCTAATGCTCAACAGCACGCATACTTCGTGATCTACAGCCGATCTGTAGCTAATGCTCAACAGCATGCATACTTTGTGATTTACAACTGATCTGTAGCTAATGCTCAACAGCATGCATACTTCGTGCTCTACAACTGATCTGTAGCTAATGCTCAACAGCACGCATACTTCGTGATCTACAGCCGATCTGTAGCTGATTCTCAACAGCATGCATACTTTGTGGTATATAGCTGATATGTAGCTGACACTCTGTAGCATGCACACTTTGTGATCTACAAGTGATCTGTAGCTGACACTCAATAGCATGCATACTTTTTGATCGACAGCTGATCCACATGCATAGCTGACACTCAATAGCATGCATACTTTGTGATCTATGACTGATCCACATGCATACCTGACACTCAATAGCATGCACACTTTGTGATCTATGGCTGATCCACATATATAGCTGATACTCAATAGCATGCATACTTTGTGATCTATAGCTGATCCACATATATAGCTGACACTCAACAGCATGCATACTTTGTGATCTTTGGCTGATCCACATGTATAGCTGATACTCAATAGAATGCATACCGTATTTACTATATATATATTGGGACACAATAAAATAATTATTATTTTTCCTGTCCCAGTACTTATGGTGAAACTTTTTCACCTAGGTCATGTGTCCCAAGACTTAAGTAACGAAATAAATTTGTACTGCATTTGTGTCCCCCAATGCACGTTGCAATAAAATAGATAAACAAAACGCTTATTAGATAATAAAAAGAAAGAAACTAACCTTGTATTGCTATCATTTATTCCTTTTTTTTCAACATAAGCATTAAAGAATAAAATATATCCATGAAATCCATATATGTAGTGTAGGCTTCCATACTGTAGCGTGCATTGCTTATGTCTGATAACACACACCATGTTGTTTATTGACATGAACATTGAGAAACAAATTGTGTTTGGTTGTGTTCAAAGGTTTGAATATGTTATCCGACTGAAAACTGGATCCAACAAAATCACAAACAAGAGGGAAATAATCAACCAATATCTTGAAGACAACTGTCATTCATACATGACACAGTATCACTACTATATACCCGCAGACATCAATGCTCCTTTGTATTAATTATTACTATTGATGCCAAGCACACAGAAGCCCGGGTGGTAAATAAACACAACTGGCAGTGAGCAGTAAACTCCTTCTTTGAACTTACTGACAGGACATCAAAGACAAAGGTTATTTTTTATTACAAAGCAAGCCAACCTCAGAAGCCAACTTTGGTTACTTGTTTTTTTTATAAAGGATATCGATACAAAAGTTATTTCATTGCAAAGCAAGCTGACCTCAGAAGCTGACTATGGATTCTTTTAAGTGTGCTGATTTTTATTTTTTTTTTTGAATATACAAAGACAGCCGAGATATGGAAACCAACTTTGGTTCCTTTACACCGGTATTCACGGGAATTTGAAAAATAAATTGAAACAATGGAACAAATTTTAATGTGACACAATATAGTACTTCGTGCATGGACATCCATGACCCAGCATCGCCAAGAATATTTCAAGAAAATAAAAAATTTGATGAATTCATGCAGGCCAGAAGAGAAGCAGATGATTTTGCAAACGAGAGGGAAATAATCAACCGATATAGTAAAGACAACTGCCATTCACACATGTGTTAGGTGCAAAATAACCAAGACTGAATTATATCCTGGTCTACTACTGACAGTATCTTGCAAATAAAAATCATTATTTGAAAACAATTTTATCTGAGTGCAAGTGACATTCTTTTCGCCAGCATGGGTTACAAAAGTATCATTACTATTTACCCGCAGACATCAATGCTCCTTTGTATTAATTTTAACTACAGATGCCAAGCACATAGAAACCCAGGTGGTGAATAAAACAACTGGCAGCAAACAGTAAACTCTTTCTTTGAACTTACCGACAGGACATCAAAGAAAATGGTTATTTTTATTACAAAGCAAGCTGACCTTGGAAGCTGACTTTGTATCCTCTGAAGCCGTTTTTTTTTTTTTTAAAGGATATCAATACAAAGGTTATTTTATTGCAAAGCAAGCTGACCTTGGAAGCCGAATATGGATTCTTTTAAGTGTGCCAATTTTTGGGGTTTTTTTTAATCTACAAAGACAGCCGAGATATGAAAGCTAACTTGGATTCCTTTTCACCAGTATTCACGGTAATTTTGAAAATAAACTGAAACAATGGAACAATTTTTTAAGTGATAAAATATAGTGCTTCACACATGAACATTGATGACCCAGCATTGCACAGAAGATTTGGAGAAAATAAAATCACGCGATGAATTCGTGAAGGCCAAAAGAGAAGCAGATGATTTCGCCGACAATATGATCATTAACATGGATCAAATTCTAGAGCACTTTGATCCACATTCCTGGACAGACTGACAATATGATGGGGATCAAAAGTGTGAGAATTAGACTGGTGCAGATTTGAAAAAAATCTGACTTTTGTCCTTGCAGTTTCCGCTTCAGGAGATGTTTCCTGTAACAATTTTTCACAGTATGAGAAAGCTAAAAATAATATTCATGCACCAAAAGAATGGATCATACGTGTGCAGGAGAACAGTTGTGTTGATGAGATGCTGCTGCATTGGATTAAAGAGTTTTATCTCGAGTACAGTTTTATGTTTTTTAAAATAAAATTTCAGTTGGAGTGCATTTTCCGACAAGTAATTTTCAAATGATTTAAAAGGTGTCCCACAACTTATGACTCAAAAAAAAACAATGTGTCCCAGAACATACAGTGCATAAAAAAATTACTTTTAAAATTAATTTACGGTGTCCCAAAAAATACAGTGTCCCAACATATACAGTAAATACAGTACTTGTTGATCTATAGCAGATCCAAAAGTTGTTGACATACTGTACAATGAGCCATCCACAATGCTGTTGTGATCTTGAAAAAGGTGACAATATCCTGTTCAGTGGTATACCCATATTCTAAGGATAGCTTTCAGAAAGGGCAAATTATACCTAAACTATCTTTAAACAATGTTGGACATAAAAAAAAGATTGACATCCCATCAGACCTAACTGTGCAGGTCAGGAAAAGTACTTATCCTGTTTGGGTAAAAATTGACTCGACCAAGTAAAAGATACTTTGGGTAAAAATTTACTCAACCAAGTAAAAGATACTTTGGGTAAAAATCGACTCAGCCAAGTAAAAGATACTTTGGGTAAAAATTGACTCAACCAAGTAAAAGATACTTTGTACTTTCCCCTGTGCTGAGTAGATGCACAACTGCAACTGAGAATAAACTGAAGTGCATTAAGGGAACAAGTTTAGCATCACTTAACATTTAGCATGTGTCACTGCTTTTAAATAACTTGTGTCTAATCTGCTTACTTGTCAAGTCAAAACATGTTGCAAAGGAAATAACTTTATTTCTTTTACACAGGCTGCTGATGTAAGCTTCATACCCAAAAGGTTAAATATTACAAACAAAAGCTGCAGTTCCACACTTAGCCCTTGACTTTTTAATGGCATTTAGATTTACAGTGACACTTTACAGTACTTCAGGCATCATTTTAATGTGCGGAAAGATTCACTTTTAATAAGCTATCACATACATTTATGAGTCAGACCTCTAAGAAGTTGAGAGACACAGAATGTCAAAATATGTGTGCTTCTTCATCTGGTTAGGCCAGGTTACAGTTGGCATCTTTACTTTGGCTTGGTTACATAAATAAAGCCACTCAGTCTCAAAAAGAAAGATATCAAGCATAACAATGTCCAACCAGATGAAAATCATGAAATTTTGACATTTTCTGTCTCTTAACTTCTTCCGTATCTAAATTATAAAGATTTGTGATTGATCATTGAAAAATTTATGACAACTGAATACTGAAACATGAATAACATTAAGAAATCAATGGCTATATTTTCAACTCCAATTTCTCAAGTTAAACTTATGTGTTTAAACTTATGTCTATCCTTAGAAGCCATGTATTACATATTTTCATGATATGTACCCATGTCAGTATTAAGCCATGGTTCTTTAGAAAAAGCATATGCACTGGAGTGGAAAAGTGAACTGTGCTGAGTATATTGTTGACAGGGGCAGTAATTCTTGTAATCCCTGGAATGAGCGCATGGGAAATTTTGTTCCTGAGCCCAGGCTGTACTTCCATTTGGTGTCATGAGCTTCTCCAAACAAAAATGAAATGACAAACCTGATCCTGTGAGACACTGAGAGTACGCCGATTTAATAACTCCCTTTAACCAAGTGGCCATCACTTGTGAGGATATGTCTTGCTTTCGTGCCCTTCAGCAGATGAAGAGCATTTTTCACTTGATGCAGATATTGTCCATGTATCTCAGCTAATATCTTAGAATACATAGGGGATCCTGCAGCTTTGATCAAGGTGAGGGAGTGAATTAATTAGTTGGTTAATTAGTGACTGCAAGCTGTTCTATGATGGGTTGTGTCATTACAAATACTGAAACATCAGAACAAATCTGCACATAGTTTGGCTCGATGGATATCATAGGTAACTCACTCACTCTGTATGCTGAAGCTAGCATTATCATTAATTGCAGGTCTTCTTGGATAGGTACTTCAGTGAGGTGGAAGACTGTAGTTCAAACTAGTTTGACCATGTCAAAGTCCAGGAGAGATTCCATTTGGGAATTATGTGAGGGAGCATGGTCCAGTTAAGTAAAAACTGGATAGCAAGTTGGAGATTTCCTTGTTGCAGTAACAGTCTCTTCCATAGAGTCTGAAGGTGTCTGAAATAATGGAATCTGAAGGTGTCTGAAATAATGGAATCTGAAGGTGTCTGAAATAATGGAACAGTATCTCTTGATTGAGATAGGCACTATCTTTGCATTGACAAAGAGAAAGATAAAGAAGTCGGCCATCAGGGAATGGGTGACTAGAGTGGTGTGATATCACTGACAGCACAATTTCCCTATGTATGTCCTCAAAGTGGAGGATCTTCAGCTGTTGTGCTCCTCTCCATGACTGAACCTCCAAGCTCCTTTTCACTCAATACATCCCTGAAAGGAGTCAAGCGTGAAGGAGCGTCTCTGGACATGGAACGAACAGTGGCCATCTTAACTGCTTTAGTGGGGTGGATATTACTATCTTAATGTCTATGTACGTCTGTTTGCTAAGTCAAGCCGTTTCTTGGTCCAGGATGTTCCATCTTTGTGGAGCAATCAGAACTATTTGAACTGTGCCCTTCATTTCTTAATTATCTTCAGAATCAAAACTGATGGAGGTAAGGTGCATACCCACATTTCCTCCCAGCTGATTAAAAACGTATCAATGTTATATGCTTCTGAGGCCATTTCAAAAAGTAAAGTACTGGATAGCCCTAAAAAGCGCAGGACCTGATGGCAGATTCACTGAGGGCCAACTCTGTATGAAACAGGCATACTCTCATAATGAGTCAGCCAGAACAATAAGCCATGTGATGGACATAAATATTACCTGATATTGGAAGCCTCAATGAAAGTATTCCCATAGTGTGAGGCAAAGGTCTGGTGACTCTCCCCCACCCCACCCCTTTGCTGAGGTATATCAACACAACTGATTTTTATCGGACATTATCAGGACTCTGTTTCTAAGGATGCGTCTAATCCACAAAAAGGTGGACTGGCTTTCATTTCTAAGTAGTTGATATGAACAGCCTTCTCTTGAAGCAACCACTTGCCACTGATCATCGCCACTGACCACTGCCAATGACCATTGCAAAGTCCAGTAATCAGTGTGCTCCCCAACCCAATAACTGGCACTGTAACAGGTCCATCACTGCAATGAGTAGGCAGGCATGCTGCAAAAAACTTCCTCACCAAATTGTCTTGTTTGATCCTCTCTCCAACACATGAGCTATACATCTGGGAGAAAGACACCAAGTTAATATGTGCTAAGAGTTCCATACACAGTATAGATAGGCAAAATGATGAGAAGAGATAAGGTCTGCCTTTTCTACATTTATTATCCACTCTGAATGAGGGTAGAAGGTTTATAATGCTGTGAATCAAAACCATATTTGCCAAATGTTTTTTGCAGCATGTCGCCCTGGTGTGCCGTTTTCTGTGGAGGATGTTCTGAACTGAGATAATGACTTGGTCTAAAATGTTACTGAATGTTACCTCCTTAATTTGATGCCCTAACAGTAGTGGAGAACTGAAAGGGAGGGAGCACAAAAATTGTCAGATTTGTCATGTAGGGAGGAAATAACATCATAGTATTCAGTAGAGGAGTAGAAGCTACTGAAATCATGGAGGGGGAGCCAGTATTGAACCAGGATTTCTGACTGGAACTTTGTTGCAAACAAGGCTTTTGTCATATGGTCAACATTCGGTTGATCATGTGACTCCAGTCCAGAAGTCATTCCTTTGATGAAGGCCTTGTGATAAGGCTCAAAAGCTAAGGAGTTATAACCCATTATTCTCATAAACATATCAGTTTCAATGAATACAGGTAGCAGAACATAACAGTCATTCTAAAATTTTACAATTTCTTGAAACTAAATATATCTGGCCATCATGGAAGCTGAATGTGGTGCATCTCAGAAAGATGTAAAAAATTTCACTAGTTGACAAGTTTTCATTTCCCTTTGAAAGGCCTTATCCTCTTGATAGCCTCAGCAATATGATTACATTCTCTCAGGCAGACCAAAATCTAGGCCAATTTAAGTACATGTAAACTACTACTATCCAGCCTCATGCTATTGGTGACAATGAATATTGTAGTGGCTTGCTTAGAGGCATGTGTTTGTTGACAATGGGATACAATGGGATATAGATCAGAGGACTACCATATTTTTAAAGTAAGTGTTTATTTTTTATTTTTTTTATGTGTTTTCTATCAGATGTGACTGATGTATGAATTTTCTAACATTTGATATTTACCTGAATTCATAGATTTTTCATATACATGTACGATACTTGATGTGTTGCAGATTACACTGCACAAAGGTAACACAGATGTAAGTTGTCACAAGTGTATTTCAAACTAGTTTTGTCTTCATATAATCAAAATTTCCATTATTTTTTTTTTCTCCCCAAGTAAATCCTACAGGTCACCATTTACATATTTCTCATGTATGCAAGATCAGAGTTTTTTCCAGCCCCCACCCCAAATATCTTATCTTGACAATGGCCTATGTCAACAATATTATCTGGTATGTTGCTTATAAAATCTGATTGAGATTCTGTGATAATTAAAGGAGCTTTTGTATACAAACAACAGTTGGTTGGTCTGACAATTAGCAGCCATAAAAATTAAACTCAGTCAAAATATGTTATAAAATAAGCTACATAAAAAAATCTGGCTTAAATCCAATTATAATTAAGGAATTTAATTTGTGAAAATGAAATTGGGTGGGTTTGAAAAACAGGGGTCATTAACTCCAGTGCAAAATGAAATTTATTAAGTGAGTTATTATGAGGAAACAATCAGGAACCCTAACTCTGTAAAAAGAAGACAGAGCACATCGACAATTGAACTTAAACAAGGTTACACCAGTATCTAGCAGCATAATAAAACCGGTTGAAATTCAATAACAGCTAAGGGATTTTTTGGATGGAAATGAAACAAAAGTATAAATAAAAATCAGGGGCTATAAATCTGCTAAATAATGATGCTGAATGCTGGCAATAAACCTCAGACATGATCTTATAAAAATCAGGTCACATGCTAAATTTGGACGAAATATAATAATAAAGTGAGTTACTATGTGAAATGAATTTGGGTATATCTGACAGTCTAACTGGGCTAAATAATGACATAGAAAACTGACAATTGAATATAACCAAGGTCTTATCAATACCAAATTTGGCTGAAATCTAGTAATGACTAAGGTAGTTACTGTCCTGAATGAAATCAGGATGAACAGAAGGATAAATGACTGAAAGGACTGATGGGCCCAATTAAATATTCCCCATTTTCACAAAAGGCAGGGGGACAATACCAGACTCCAATGGATGAAATGTTATGGGTACACATATTTATACCTGTACAAGACTGCCAAAATCTCTTTTTAATGTCATCCATTTCATTGGAGGTGGCAAACTTCACCGCCCTAGAAGAAAAGAAATGACTAAGCCTTCCATCATTCATACTGGCTGTTATCACCATGGACTCCTCCCCGGTCTTTGCAAGTCTTTGAAGCTGCAAGAAATTAGGTGGTAAGAGTTATTTAATTGCTGACAATCAAAGAATATGCTGCATTTACTTAAGTTTAAGAAAAGTAGTTACTAAATGCACATACTCTTACCTGGAATATGTAGTCTCAAAGGATAACATGGCAATGAAATTTGATGATGCAAATCTATGCATAATGCAACCAAAACATTCACAAATTAGTCTGAAAGCTTTAGAATACAAGGTTTTCTTAGTATAGTTCATATCTTCATCTTAAGCAAGTTTTCAAATGATATTTTTCTCATTTTCTTTATCAACTATACAGCACTCCCTAGGGTCCATAGTTATAATGTGACAGCTGGTGTCCCTAGTTATGTGGTAGTTGGGGTTCCTAGTTACAATGTGGTAGTTGGAGTCCCTAGTTATAATGTGGTAATTGGGGTTCTTAGTTATAATGTGGTAGTTTGGGGTCCCTAGTTATAACATTGTAGCTGAGGTCCCTAGTTATAATCCAGAAGTTGCAGTCCCTAATTATAATCTGATAGTTGGGTTCCCTAGTTAGAATGTGGTAGTTGAGGTGACTAGTTATAATCTGGGGTAATTGGGGTCCCTAGTTAAAATCTGGTAATTGGGTTCCCTAGTTACAATGTAGCAGTTGGGGTCCACAGTTATAATGTGGCACTCGAGGTCCATAGTTATAATGTGGCAGTTGGGGTCCATAGTTATAATGTGGCAGTTGGGGTCCATAGTTATAATGTGACAGTTGGGGTCCATAGTTATAATGTGGTAGTTGGGGTCCATAGTTATAATGTGGCAGTTGGGGTCCATAGTTATAATGTGGCAGTTGGGGTCCATAGTTATAATGTGGCAGTTGGGGTCCATAGTTATAATGTGGTAGTTGGGGTCCATAGTTATAATGTGGCAGTTGGGGTCCATAGTTATAATGTGGCAGTTGGGGTCCATAGTTATAATGTGGCAGTTGGGGTCCATAGTTATAATGTGGTAGTTGGGGTCCATAGTTATAATGTGGCAGTTGGGGTCCATAGTTATAATGTGGCAGTTGGGGTCCATAGTTATAATGTGGTAGTTGGGGTCCAGTTATAATGTGGCAGTTGGGGTCTATAGTTATAATGTGGCAGTTGGGGTCTATAGTCATAATGTGGCAGTTGGGGTCCATAGTTATAATGCGGCAGTTGGGGTCCATAGTTATAATGTGGCAGTTGGGGTCCATAGTTATAATGTGGCAGTTGGGGTCCATAGTTATAATGTGGCAGTTGGGGTCCATAGTTATAATGTGGTAGTTGGGGTCCATAGTTATAATGTGGCAGTTGGGGTCCACAGTTATAATGTGGCAGTTGGAGTCCATAGTTATAATGTGGCAGTTGGGGTCCATAGTTATAATGTGGTAGTTGGGATCCATAGTTATAATGTGGCACTTGGGGTCCATAGTTATAATGTGGCAGTTGGAGTCCATAGTTATAATGTGGTAGTTGGGGTCCATAGTTATAATGTGGCAGTTGGGGTCCATAGTTATAATGTGGCAGTTGGGGTCCATAGTTATAATGTGGCAGTTGGGGTCCATAGTTATAATGTGGCAGTTTGGGTCCATAGTTATAATGTGGTAGTTGGGGTCTAGTTATAATGTGGCAGTTGGGGTCTATAGTCATAATGTGGCAGTTGGGGTCCCTAGTTATAATGTGGCAGTTGGGGTCCATAGTTATAATGTGGTAGTTGGGGTCCCTAGTTATAATGTGGCAGTTGGGGTCCATAGTTATAATGTGGCAGTTGGGGTCCATAGTTATAATGTGGCAGTTGGGGTCCATAGTTATAATGTGGTAGTTGGGATCCATAGTTATAATGGGGCACTTGGGGTCCCTAGTTATAATGTGGCACTTGGGGTCCATAACTGTTGACTGCATTATGTACCAAACCATGGTATAATAAAAACTATTCTATTTTATGCATGCATTTGTACTGAGGATGGGTTGGGGTAAGGTGATGTGGATTGGGAGGGGAAATGATAAACAAAATGCCAGTCAAAACTACAGCAACAATATAGTAGAGCAGTTCATGTTCTGCAAAAGGGAGAATGACTGAAAATTATATCATTATGAGTATACTTGTTGGAGTGTGAATAAAATGCCAGTCAAATGAACAGTAATAAGTTTAATTCATGTAAATTAAATATTTGTTCACTTCATGGTATTTATGCATTTAATTTTGACAAGTAATAATACTGTAAAAATTAAATAATGATATAATGTTTTCTTTCAACCCATTATGAATAGCATTATAATAAGAGAAAGCGGTAGCTTGCAATACATTTTAGAGAATGTATTAATATTCAGAAATGCCTTGTGACATCATCTGCAAAGCCACATTTCCCCCACCCCCAAAGCAAATGATAAACCTCTATGACAGCTGTATTCAGCATACTGAACATTACTTCCACTTGACATGGGCTCGATTTGGTCTAAAATCACCTGTAACGATCTTGCATCATTTTGGGCGGTGCCTATGAGCCTCTCAAATGCAACTTTCCTGCATTCAAGATGAAAAAATTAGGGTCAATGGTACAGCCTACAATAGTCTCTCCATATGTCCAGACAGTATATGTTGTTGCAATCAATACATATATATAGCGGTATGAAATAGTACAGAAACTATCATGATGTTGCTTAAACCAAAACTGTCAGATATATTCAACAAAGTCTATAATCCTAGGTAAAATACATATAAAAAAATGAAATAATCAGAGGTTGAGTAAGGAACAGTATGTATCTTGTCAATGGCATATACACCAATACATTTAAGACTCATATGCAAATTGGGGGAAACCAATTTTTCTAGTCAAATAGACTTCTTCAATAATACATACTCATTAACTACTACCAAAAAAATCCAGCCCTGTGCCCATATTAAAACTTTATAGTTAAAAAGCTTAAAGTTATCTGCCCACCAAGGTGGAAGTTAGAGTGATCTTACCTTAATACCAAAATATATGAAACTGTCAGTTACTTCTGGAACTGAAGATGCAATCTATATGGATGTAGCTGCATGGAGGCTGGGAGGGTGTATGAGTATTATGATCAGTTAAGTACATTTTGAAGAAACACATTTTACTAGAAAAAATTGTTTTATTCTACAAATATGTTACCCAATCAAAATACCTTAGGAAAATAGGCAAGAGGTGGAGAGATACATCCTACATACTCTGAAGAGACAATCCCTAGTCCCCGAAGGTATACAAGACAGCTTTTAGATAACCTGACTGGAAAACAGACTCCGTATGTCAAGAAGCAGCTTTGAAAGTGAAAATATTTCACTCCCACAAATCCAGCTGTCATTTTGCTGCATCCATGTGAGGCTGTCAAATGACCCATAAAGGTAACCATTTGCTCCATGTCTATAGGTTCCACCAGACTGAGATGAGCCATTTGCTCCACGTCTACAGGTTCCACCAGACTGAGATGAGCCAACTGCTCCATGTCTACAGGTTCCACCAGATCGAGATGAGCCATTTGCTCCATGTCTACAGGTCCCACCAGATCGAGATCAGCCATTTGCTCCATGTCTACAGGTCCCACCAGATCGAGATCAGCCATTTGCTCCACGTCTACAGGTCCCACCAGATCGAGATCAGCCATTTGCTCCATGTCTACAGGTCCCACCAGACTGAGATCAGCCATTTGCTCCATGTCTACTGGTCCCACCAGACTGAGATGAGCCATTTGCTCCATGTCTACAGGTCCCACCAGACTGAGATGAGCCATTTGCTCCATGTCTATAGGTCTCACCAGACTGAGATGAGCCATTTGCTCCATGTCTACAGGTCCCACCAGATTGAGATGAGCCATTTGCTCCATGGCTATAGGTCCCACCAGATCAAGATGAGCCCTTTGCTCCATGTCTATAGGTCCCACCAGATCGAGATGAGCATTTTATGATGACAGATCTGTGAAGAAAGAAAACTGGAGAAGAGTACTGGATCTTCATCCCACAGCACAGATAATAACAGAACAGTTTTGCTCATATCCAGGAGCTATGGGCTGCAGTTAAAAACCTGCCATTGTGGTTGCTTAAATCAAATGAAAGAACATCTTGATATCATGGGTATTCAGTTGCGAGATTGATGAGATTGATCCAGGGTTTCCCATTCAAGCATAGCACTCAGGATGAAGAGACACTCCAAGTATCTAGGCCTTTGGATCAAGGGCAAGTGAGACAAAGGTTGGGATTTTGGCATTCCACCATGTTGCCAATAGGTCCATCATAGGTTGATCCCAATGAGCACCTGCTGAGTGAAAACCGAGAGAAGGAAAGACCATTCCATTTATTAGTTGGTTCTAGCAGGACAATGAGTCTGCTGATACACTGACTGCCAGAATATGGATGTGGATTTGTCATTGAGAACACTACGTTAGAAAATCCCAAACAAGAATACAAAGGTCTGGGAACATGGTTCTACCCTGTCTTTTGAAATAAGTCACCACGGTGGAGTTGTCAGACAAACCGAGAACTTCATTCCCATGTAGGTCCAGTCACTAATGAAAGTCTTTCTGAATGGTTTTGATCACAAGAATGTTCATATATGTAAATAACGATCCTGAGAGGGCCACACTCAACTGTCATCCAGAAATGATAGGAGACTTCCACCCAAGTCGCCTGTGTTCGCATTCACACAGATTGTACTGCCATCCAGAAATGATAGTACACTTGCCCCTGAAGTCTTCTGTGTTTGCATCTGTACAGACTGCCACCCAGAAATGATAGTACACTTGCCCCTCAAGTCCTCTGTGTTCGCATCTGTATAGACTGCCATCCAGAAATGATAGGAGACTTCCACCCAAGTCCTCTGTGTTCGCATCTGTATAGACTGCCATCCAGAAATGATAGGAGACTTCCACCCAAGTCCTCTGTGTTCGCATCTGTATAGACTGCCATCCAGAAATGATAGGAGACTTCCACCCAAGTTCTCTGTGTTTGCATCTGTATAGCTTATAATTGCCAGAGGTTGTACATGCAGCAGTGTCCCTGAAATTAGTCAGCTGATGTTTCCCTACCTTCAAGATGGAACTTCACAATGTGCAGAAGATGATAGTTGATCCTATTGTCATTGTCAAAGGTTCAGCCTAAAATTGGACCACAAGCAGCAGTAGAGCTGAACCCTACAACTTTGTAGAGACCTTATTTTTGAGAATTAAGGGTTCCTACGAAGGCTGAAAAAAGAAGTTTTTGCCTTAATAATGAAAACTTCTTTAATTGACCAGATTTTTTCTGATTTTTTCACGTGCTGGTCACTACGTGTATGTCGTTCAGCAGCTCTACTGCTGCTATGAATTAAACACCCGGTATAAATATTATCAATAATGAGTATTGGAGAACCACACTCAGTTAAATTAGCTCGAGAGCGACTAGAGGCAATTAAAAAATATCTACCTGTTCGTGATTCTGTTAAGCAACAACTACAATCGCATCAGGAATCTCGATTTGAATTTGAGGAGGATACATAACAGTTATTTAAACCTATCATTGAGACCACTAAAGGTATTCAACCTGTGTTAGAGAAAACAGCTGAGGCTACAACTGCAACACAGAAGGTTATTGGAGCATTACCAAACCAAATTAAGGAAGCTATAGAGTCTGCCGATAAAACACGTGCTGAAATTCAAGATGTTAAAAATATTGTCGAGGATCTCTCTAAACCAGAATTAAAAACTCGGTATTTTAATAAACAAGGCTATAAAGCAGTTATAACTGATCCTGTTGAAGTTGCTGCGGCGGGATATCAGATTCGGAATCAGCTTCTAAAGCCAGAATTTTATAGCACTCCAGAAAACAAGTGGAATGATAGGGTATTTCGGGAGTACAAGGGTATTTCACAAATCAGTAAAAAATATAAAGAAGAATATGATGATTTTGTTAATAAAGTTAATGAAGTGAAAGAACAATTTGGAATACCAGTTACATCATCAAAAAAGCAGAAATCTCGACGGCGGAGACAACCATCACCACAACAATTTGAATTATCACCAGTATCATCACCACAACTCAGATTCCCACCACCAGAGCAACCAATACCACGACTACAGTCACTACTACAACGACAAGAAGAAGAATCACAACAACTAGCCCAAACAACAGGTAAGGAAGAAGAAGAAAAATTTCAAGACGATCCTGGCGCAACTGGAAGTGGTTTAGGAAGTGGCCTTATTACCTGTCCCAATAACGTTCTCGCTGATGTCGATCGATTAGAAATTCTCATCGGAGGAAAACGAGCTGGTAATAATTCCCCAGAAATCATTAATGAAGTAGCTGATATTTGTAAACGATTATTTACAGGTGGTATCATGGATATTAATGTATATCGGTCTCTTATTAATGAAATCGCCGATGATTATTATAGTGATTAAGTATGTAATTAGTGATAAAATCACTTAATAATAAAATGATCATACACAATACTCGTGGACCTACCATGGTCAGGGTAATAAACTCGATTACCGGTATACAGAGCAACCTACGGAGATGGATTAGGTGATGTTGTTCAGGGTCTGTTTAGAAGGATAGCCCCAAAAGCAATACCGATTGCAAAGCAACTAGGAATGAAAGCTATTGATGTTGTTCGTGAAAAGGGTATAGGCGCTGTTGGTAATCTCGCTAGCAAAGCATTCTCAACAATTAAAGATAGATTATCACGATTAATACGCAGACCGACCCGACCTGTGAAATTACCTAGCACCGAAGTGATGCCAGCAAATGTCAGTAAAATAATAAATCAAGCAGCTAATCAAAAACTAGCGGAGTTAGCTGATATCCCGATGTAGGAAAAGGAAAAAAATATAACCGCTAGTCTGATAGCAGGAAGTGGTCTTCGAGTTAGACGAAGACGATAATAATAAAGATGTTTAAGCGCATATCTGACCCCGCGTTTGACATGGATGCACCAGTTCTCAAAGATGAGTCTGTGCGCGATTATCAGTATTATTCTTACGACGCACGAATTCCAGATCAGGGTGGACGAATCGAACTACAGGTTCAGGATACAAGTAGATATTTCTTACCCGCTGAAGCATTTATCGAATTTGAAGGTGAAATTATAAGGACAAATGATGTCGAATACGTCGCTGATATTAGGATTGGTTTTGTTAATAATGGTATTATGGCGTTATTTGACAGCGCTCCGTACATGATTGATGGAAAAAATATTGAATCAATCCAGAAGGACGTTGATGTTGCTACAACAATACTAGGCCTTGCAAGATACAGCGACGATTATTCAAGATCAGCTGGTCCATCAATGATGTTTGTCAAGGATACTTCTGACCACCCTGACAGTAGAAATCAGGTTTTTCGACAGCCAAATGATCGAGCTGCTGCTCCTGCTGCTATTGAAGATTTATCTTTTCCAAATCCAGAATTTAACTTAGGATTTGCAGCACGTAGATCAATGTTAAGCGGTGATAGGAGAAGATTTTCATGTGCGATTCCACTGTCACATATTTTTGGATTCTGTAGAAATGTTAGAAAAGTCATTTTCGGAGCCAAACACACAGTTGTACTTGTATGAAAAGGCGATGATAATGATGCATTATGGAGACCTATTGGTGATGCTGGTAAAGTAATACTAACAAAACTTTCCCTGTGGATGCCAGTGATGACTCCGTCAATATCCGAAGAAGACCGGTTGTTATCTTTTATGAGTCAAGGTGGTAAATCAACGTTGTCATGGTTAACGATGACCACAGATGTTGTTCAGAGTGCAATTAATGGTCTATTCACATGGCAAATAGCTTCTCAGCAAGGTGTTTCTGCACCAAGACATAGATTTATTGCGTTTCAAAATATTGCACGAGTAAACTCGCAAACACATAGTCACATGATATTTGACCAACTCAGTGTTTCTGAGGTTTCATTAAGGATAAATGGACATCAAGAACCATCCGAGGATATATTACTGAATTTTGCAAATAATCATGTAGCACGTGCATATCATCGATTAATGACATTCATGGGACGTGATCAAAATATTGATACTGGTTTACAAATATCGCAGCTAGATTTTACAGCGCTGTATCCGATTTATTACTTTTCACTAGAACATTTAGATTTAACCAGACAATCAGTAGTTGATATACACTTCAGAGCTCGTGTAACATTGCCAGTAGCACCAGCACCATTAATTCCTAATTATAGAGCAATTGCTGTTATACTCAGCGATAAATCGATGTTA
>JAECUM010049659.1:0-13125 GCA_016617855.1 Megalonaias nervosa | reverse complement strand
AATGTGGATATGTGAGAAAGCTTGCCAGTAGCTTCTTGTGGGTCGGTGGTTCTTTCCGCGGATTTCCCGGTTTCTTCCTCCACCATTAATACTGGCCGCCATGTATAGCCTATCGTGTGCTGAAAAATGGCATTAAGCCCCACAACAACAACAACAACAAAAATGTGTGTTCATTTTCTGCTTTTGAATTGAAAAATAAATACTAATGGGGTCTCTTAATTTGAGTGCATTTTGTTTAATATAAAATATAAGTATCTCAGTCTGGTTTAATACAGTAGTCTTCTCACAGTCTGGTTTAATACAGTATTCTCACAGTCTGGTTTAATACAGTATTCTCACAGTCTGGTTTAATACAGTATTCTCACAGTCTGGTTTAATACAATAGTCTTCTCAGTCTGGTTTAATACAATAGTCTTCTCACAGTCTGGTTTAATACAGTATTCTCACAGTCTGGTTTAATACAATAGTCTTCTCACAGTCTGGTTTAATACAGTAGTCTTCTCACAATCTGGTTTAATACAGTAGTATTCTCACAGTCTGGTTTAATACAGTATTCTCACAATCTGGTTTAATACAGTAGTCTTCTCACAGTCTGGTTTAATACAGTATTCTCACAGTCTGGTTTAATACAGTAGTCTTCTTACAGTCTGGTTTAATACAGTAGTCTTCTCACAGTCTGGTTTAATACAGTATTCTCACAATCTGGTTTAATACAGTATTCTCACAGTCTGGTTTAATACAGTATTCTCACAGTCTGGTTTAATACAGTAGTCTTCTCACAGTCTGGTTTAATACAATAGTCTTCTCAGTCTGGTTTAATACAGTATTCTCACAGTCTGGTTTAATACAATAGTCTTCTCACAGTCTGGTTTAATACAATAGTCTTCTCACAGTCTGGTTTAATACAACATTCATCTGGCAGTGTGGTTTAATAAAGCAGTGTCCTAGCAATCAAGTTTAATACAACAGTGTCCTCATAGTTTGGTTTAATACAGTAGTGTTAGGACTGGTCAGCCCAGTGTCAGGATAATATGTAATTGTGTAGGACATGATGCTACATGCCTGCGGCATGATGCCCAAGTGCAAGACATCACTATAAGCTGCCACTCTGCAGACATCCTAGTGATATCACTTTAATTGTAAAAAACCCACAAACACAAACATAATTGTTATGAGTCTGTGCTGTTAAAGAAGTAACAGAAAAGAGTGAAGACAACAAGCTTTGTAAAATTTAACAAATAATTTATTTCCCTAGAATACAAAGTGAAAATGAATAAAAAGAACTTATGGTATTGCAAATTAAATCCAAACATAATCCAATAATTTAAGACGCAATTCCTAGTAATAAAAAGTACTAAATAAAACTCATTTCAAGTCCTGAAGAGGTCCAAAACTGAACGCATTGACTTGTATGTTGTTGTCTGCGAAGTGCTGATGTGTTGACAGTCTTTTGTTGAATCACAAAAATATTATTCCAGGCTTGAATTCAGTATAAATTCCAATGAATGTCTTTATCCAAGAATTTTATCAAAGCACTTTTGTATTTCCAGAGAAAATAATCACTTTAATTCAATAATTTGAAGAAAATAAACAGCCCAAACTGGTCACAACATAATACAGCTTAAAGTGCCAGATGTTAAAGCATGACTGGTAAAATCCTCAGTCACAAGATAATATAGTTCTCTGCTTGACTTCATGTCGTAATTAGCAGTTTCTAAAAGCAACCATTACCTAATGGAAAATAACCTTCTAGAATGATCTAATGACCCTTGTTTATTTGCAACACAATAGCCTATAAAATTCACTTAGGAATCTCCAAAACCCTGACCCTGATCAACATGTTTACCTGAATAATAATTCGGTTAATAAGCTCATACATATAGATAATAATGAAGCTATTATTAGTTGTTTACATAAATGAAATTAAAAATTATTTTTAGAAAGTCAATCAGGTCAAGCAGAAATGAACTCAATTTTTTGACAAGGTCAAGTCCAGCACACAATGATACATTACGATAACATGTAATGAAATAAAAAAATAATTCAAACAGACAATTAAATTAAATATACATAACACTTCCCCTCATCAAGTAAAAGATTTATACAATAAAGCGTTCCTTTTACTGTAAGGCAATATGCATGTAGTAAAAAAAAGATGAAATCTTATGAATGACACAAAGTATACATGAAACAGTACATTTCTATACACGTGAAAGTGCACCTGCTATTAAACTGTCTTTACCTTTGATGTGCCCGATGTCAATATTATATTCCTGCAACAATAAACTCTAGCTTAATAATCTGTGATTTTTGTTTTCATCTTGCCGATGAATGTAAGGGGGTTGTGATCACTAAACACAATAATCGGAGAAGGAGCTGAACTAATCGTGGAATAATTTCTCTGATGCTTATTTAATTTCTTAGAAAAATAGCACACTGGATGATGAACACCATTTTTATCTTAATGAATCAATATCGCTCCAACCCCAACGTCACTTGCATCAACAGACAGTTTAAATGATTGACTGAAATTTGGAACTGTAAGAACTGGTACACTCTTAAGTATGGCGTTTAACGTATCAAAAGCCTCCTGACATTTTTCAGCCCAATAAAACTTGGTTTTCTTGCTTAATAAACTTGTCAGGGGTTCAGCAATTATGGAAAACTTGGAACAAAATTTCCGATAGCATCCAGCCATACCTAAAAATCAGAGATAGCCTTGACCTTAGCATATATAGGTTTATCTTGTCCATGTCCCACGATATGTCCTAGAAATGTTACAAAAGCACGGCAAAACTCGCTTTTGGATAAATAAATTGTCAAACTTGCATCAGTGATTCTGTCAAAGAATTTATAAATTGTCACTAAATGTTCTTTCCAGGTGTCGTTGTAGATGATTACATAATCGATGTAAGCATCACAATTATCTAGACCAGAGGTGATCATGTTCATTTAACGTTGAAAAGTACTTGGCGAACCTTTCACCCCAAACGGCATCACTTTATGTTGATAAAGTCATCTGGAGTCACGAATGCCGAAATTTCCTTTGCCCTTTCCGTTAGTGGAATTTACCAAAATCCTTTCAGAAGGTCAAATTTGGTGACATACTTTGCATTTCCAATTTTTTCAATGCAGTCATCGATTCTTGGTAATGGAAATGAATCTGTTTTAGTCACAATGTTCACCTTTCTATAATCAGTGCACATGCGGAAAATATTATCTGGTTTCAGAACAAGTATACAAGGTGAACTCCAGTTACTTTTACTCGGCTCTATGAAATCATTCTCCAGCAAATACTAAATTCTTTTTCAATCATTCCTGTTTGAGTGGGGTCATCCTGTACGGATGTTGTTTCACAGATGTGGAAATAACAATTTCAGCGTCATGGTAGATTTTGTTTGTTCTTTTATGAACATCTGGAAATAAGTGCTCATATTCAAGTAATAACTGTTTTAGTTCATTTCTTTCTTCTTGTAGCAAATCTGAATGTTTCTGGTCCAGATTATTCATAATTTCTGAATTCCGAATATGTGTTACTCCAAAACCAGTAGAGTCCGATTGCATTCAATCGCTTAAATCCTCACAGAGTGGAACATGTACAACTAAATTAATAGTATGATCAACCTGGCTATCTCTCTCAATATACTGGTACTCCTTTACTTATTTGCATCCCAGGAGTACTATTATTACAATTTAACTCATTCATTTTCTTGTTAACTTTGTAAGGCCGTAATACCTAATCTGAAGAAAATTTTGATGAATGAGCAAAAGAGGCAGAACTCTATCAGCAGACTCAAAACTTCTCTCCATTGTAGCTCTGTCAAAGCATAATTTCACTTTTCACTTGAATTGCTGGATGCCAAATTCAAGCTTAAATAGCTGGAAAATTTTAGACATAAAATTTGACCCTTGATCAGATAGGACAGATTTGGCAAAGCCAAATTGAGTAAAAACACTTTATCAAAGCTTTTACTATTGTTTTAGTCTTAATATTCCTCAAAGGAATTGCCTCTTGGAATCTTGTTGATGCACGCATTATGGTCAACAAGTAATGGTTACCTGACTTGGTCTTAGGTAAGGGACCGACACAATCTACCATTATTCTGCTAAATGGTTCGTCGAATGCAGGAATAGGTTGCAGATGAGCCTTAGGTGACTTCTGATTGGGTTTTGCTACCATTTGACAAGTATGACAAGATCTGCAGTATTTACAAACATCACTTTTAATTTTTGTTCAATACAAGTGATTCAAGATCTTGTGATAAATCTTATTAATCCCGAAATGACCAGTTAAATGAATTTCATGGGCCAGATTAAGAATTTCCTGTCTGTATGATTTTGGAACTACAATTTGATAGTTCACTGACCACTCTTCACCATCGGGTGCATCGGGAGGTCTCTATTTTCTCATAAGAATCCTATTTTTAATGAAATAACAAACAGGTACTTCTGTGGCTTCAGTTTCACTAATGGCCCATTGAAGCAAACAGGAGATCTCATGATCTTTTTCATGTTCGACGACAAGTGATTGTCGTTTGTCACCCTGATTAGAATAAAGAGAATGAGTAGTTTAAAGAGGATCACTGTTATCAATACCTTTTGATTGATCCAAACAAGGAGTGAAGGTGAACTCATCAAAAGCCTGACCAATACGTGTGTCAGCTAAAGGAATATTTTCCTGATCAACATCATTCTCAAGAGTTTTCTTTGCCATAGCTCTAGTAACTGCACAAGCTGGGTATAAGTCAGGGAATTCCCTTTCAACAGGATCAACTTTCTGATCCAAAGAAGGCTTGTCAGTTACAAGTGGATTAACCACAACCTAGTCTCCAGCTAGGTCATTGCCTAGCAATAAATGAATGCCCTCAATGGGTAAAGAAACACTGTTCCGACTGTCACGGGTCCTGAGACTATGTCTGATGACAACTTTACACAATGGAGAGGAACATTAACAAAGCCGCACTCTACTCCCTGAATAAGAACACTCTCATTAGAAGAAGACTTTTCAGAGAAAGGCAAAGTACCTGATAATAAAAGTCTCTGAGAGGCTCGCGTGTCCCTTAATATTTTAATAGGGATGGGATTGGCTGAATCACTCATGAGTGATATAGAACCCTTCGACATGAATGGTTCATAATTCTCCATAATAAAATCATACTGGGGTTTATTAGACCCAACAAATGTATTGCTTTCAATATATTACCGTGACCTTGATCTCGTAGAAATAAGAGTATTTGGAATAGATCTATCTTGATTCTGATGCTTATTTGTCAATTTGTAGCAATCAGAAATAACGTGTCCTTTCTTCTTGCAACAGATACACGTAGGACGAGATAAGGACTTCTGATCAATCTTATCAGAAACTTGATTTCTAAAAGTTGTGCCAGATTGACGTTTGGAAGAGCTCGTATTAGACTGAAATACTTTTTTTTTTACCAGAAGACTTCTGAGTGGAAGACTTGCTTACAAAAGAAACTTTATGAGCTAAGGAATACTCGTCAGCAGTACGAGCAGCATTTTCTAAAGTTTCAACCTTATGCTCATCAAGATAAGTCTTAATGTCACTATGGACACAGTTCTTGAACTCTTCAAGTAATACGAGTTGTCTTAGATTTTCGTAATCTTTATTGACCTTTTTAGAAGAGCACCACCTATCAAACTGTCGTGCTTTGTCCCATGCAAATTCGACATATGTCTGGTCAGTTGATTTTCTAGAATTCCTAAAACCTTGTCGATAAGCCTCGGGTACCAACTCATAACCCTTTAGATATAGTCTTTAACCACATCATAATCAGCACTGTAGTGACAGAAAAATGTAAAATATCAAGAGCTTTACAAGTAAGTACACATTGTAATAATAGAGTCCAGTACTCAAAATTTCAGCAATTTTCTCAAAATTATAAAATATTGATCTTCTTATTTTTCCAGAAAAGAGGGTACTAATTTGATACTTTTTAAAACATCAAAAGTGGGGGAGTGTTTTCTATTTGCCAGCTCTAATTCTTTTAATCTAATCTGAAATTCCATTTATTTCCTCTTTGCATTTGCCTATCTTGTTTATCTTTCTCAAACTGCGTTTGTCTTTCCTCTATTTCCTTCTGTCATTATCTTTCTCTGTCTTCACTATCTTTTTGCATCTTCATCCTTTCTACCTGAAACTGAGTCTGTCTTAACTCTAACTCCAACTTTTTTAGCTGTACTTCCATCTTCAAAATTTATAACTACTGCTGGGTAGAATTCAAAATATTCTCAACTTTAGATGATGTTGTAAAAAGCTTGTTGATTTCACTAAAGATTTCTTAAATGTGAAATAATACTTGGGATTTTAAAATTCCGAAACTAGGGGAATTTAAATTTCAGTGTTTTCTGAAATATTTTAGGAAAGTTCGTATACCAAGGACGAGCTCCCAATCTTCTGCTACGAGTCTGTGCTCTTAAAATAAGTAACAGAAAAGAGTGAAGACAACAAGCTTTGTAAAATTTAACGAATAATTTATTTCCCTAGAATACAAAGTGAAAAATAAAATAAAAGAACTTACGGTATTGCAAATTAAATCTAAAAATAATCCAAGAGTTAAAGACACAAGTCCTAGTAATAAAGCGTCCTAAATTAAACTCAGTTCAAGTCCTGAAGAGATCAAAACTGAAGGCGATAACATGTCTGTTATAGTCTACGAAGTACTGATGTGTCAACAGTCTCTTGTTGAATCACAAAGATATTATTCCAGGCTTGAATTCAGTATAAATTCCAATGAATGTCTTTATCCAAGAATTTTATCAAAGCACTTTTGTATTTCCAGAGAAAATAATCACTTTAATTCAATAATTTGAAGAAAATAAAATTCAGCCCAAACTGGTCACAACATAATACAACTTAAAGTGCTAGATGTTAAAGCATGACTGGTAAAATCCTCAATCACAAGATAATATAGTTCTCTGCTTGACCTCATGTCGCAATTAGCATTTTCTAAAAACAGCCATTACCTAATGGAAAATAACCTTCTAGAATGATCTAATGACCCTTGTTTATTTACAACACAATAGCCTAAAAAATTCATTTAGGAATCTCCAAAATCCTGACCCTGATCAACATGTTTACCTGAATAATAATTCGGGTAATAAGCTTATACACATAGATAATAATGAAGCTTTTATTAGTTGTTTACATAAATGAAATAAAAATAAAATAAAAAAGTCAATCAGGTCAAGCAGAAATGAACTCAATTTTGGACAAGATCAAGTCCAGCAAACAATGTTACATTACAATAACATGTAAATAAAAAAAATTAAAACTAACAAACAATCAAATTAAATTATACATAACATAATTAAATCATCGACACAGACTTGAGTGAGTTACCTTCGAATATGGCTCATGTTAACTAGAGATATATGAAAAGATTCAATTTGTTCCTTGTACAAAAATCTATAATAGTCAGTGTAAAATATAACGGAGTAAGAACAGACGGGAAAAAGAGAAATTATAGTGATATATAGCGGGAGGAATACAGTGTGCGACCAGCTGGCTGTGGCGTCAGTCTGGAATTTCAGAATTTCAAAAGACGTATTTGGCTAATTTTTTTGTCACAAAACTTGCATTGGGGTCCATTGGAAATATAAGACTATTTATCATTATTTGACTCGATATCAAAACCGTTTGAAAATTGCGTATCTATATACGATAGTTTAGGAAAACATAATGAAAATTGTGAATCAATGATTCTTTACAAGTATCAATATTTACAGCATTGATATTTTAAGTATCAACGCTTAGGTCGATGCTACCAAGAATATATAATAATGATGAAGTTACTCCAAAATCCAGGCTACAATGTGTAAAAAAATTCAAAACCCAGGCCTCAATGTGTGCGATAGTATCCTGCTCATGGGCTCTACGGCGTATTCGTCCACAGGCACTATTAGAAACTCGTGTGCACGATTTTATCACACTGATAGCGATGTCGATATTGATTGGAAAAAAGAGTTCAGCAATAGTTCCAATATCACGTGCCCGCTTTAGTAGATCCAATAAAAATTTCGCGACCTTAATGTGGCTTGAATTGCACACATTTCTATACCAGTCGATAAAAAGATTTGAATTTTTTATACTGAAGATTGTTCAGCCCCAAACAGGTGTACAGGTTTGTTTATCACGCTAAACACATCTCAAAGAACATTGGTTGGGATATCAGCTATTGTAACGTTTTGTTTTGTTTTACATCCTTGTTTGGTACTATTAAAAGACTACATGGACTTGCTGACGTATTGCTCCAGTTTTAGGACACGTGTTATTATTATGTATGTGATTTATCATATTAAAGACTTACTCTGTGATTCTATGCTTTATCGTCTTATAAAACGTATCCATTCTCCAAACTGAATCAAATGTTTTCAGAAAATCCGTAAAGCGTTAAAAGTTTCTATTTTGAATATTTGTGTTTATTTTAATGGAGGCTTTGTAAATGAAAAGTGTACCCGCTATTCAGCAATTTTGCTGAAATTCAATCTGAAACTTGTTCATCAAGTCCTTTTCTTCTAAACAAGTTGTGAGTCTTGTATTTTTTTATTTCAATGAATTATGTGCTTCAACCGCCAGATAGTGCAATACTGCGTCAGTTATTTACATCAGACTTGCACCATCTCTAAGTCCTAACCAGTAATACATGCTGGGATGGGGCTAAGAGGTTCCTACATATAAACTAGGTGTTGATTAGAAGGAGATATAATTGTATGCGTTTATTTGGGATTAAGCCATTATTGAAAACCTTACTGTATAGTCTATATTACTGATCTCGTATAAAGGCAGTGAATATTTAATCATCTCGTACAGATTACAATCGTGTCAATCCAATTTTCCCCTTGTTAGTTTTTGTTTATGGAAGTATGTATTGCTTCTGTGGTGGTTTATTCACATAGAATTATATTTGTTTCCCGATTCATTTTATATCTCTCTACCATATAATTAGGGCCCCAGTTGGCTGACTGGTCTAAGGCGCCCACCGTTCCGGATCACTGCCATCTCACCTCTGTTTGCCTAAGGTTCAGCTAACGTGGGTACGTGAGAAAGCTTGCCGGTAGCCTCTCGTGGGTCGGTGGTTCTTCCTGAGGTTTTCCAGGGTTCTTCCTCCACCACTTGTACTGGCCGACATGTATAGCCTATCTTCTGCTGAAAATGGCGTTAAACCCTACAGCAACAACAGTCTACAATATGATTGATAATTTCGAGGAATATGTATGAAATAGTGTCATCGTTTTTAAAATATAATTAGAGCATGAAATCTATGCCAAGTTTCTAAAGAGATGCCTGTATAATTATTTAGTGTTCTTTTCTGTCAGAGTTAACAATCTCCAGTTTCGAGTTTTGTAGAGGTCTTTGTTGCTAGATCGGTCGATTCTTGACAAGAGTCGAATCACTGCATAAAAGTTGGTTGCGACATAGTAGGTTTGTGGGTTGTGTAAAATGTTAGCAAACTGAGACGGTGACTCCTCTGTCCAAACATAACATACATAACACTCGTTTCCTCTTTTAATGTTTACTTAGTGGCGTTGACTTATGCATGGGTAAATCAATAGAAGTGGAAAAGGGCAATGATTAGATAAATATGTATACGAGCGTAGGTTAAATTAATTTATATAAGACGTAGCCGATCAGCAAATAAAAAGTCGATAGTGCTAAATCCAGTATATTTATAACACGTAATGCTACCTTATATATCATTGACATTCTTTTCGTTTGCAACTGAAATACCAGTATTGACGCGTATCAGCGCAAGACACTTGCCGAAGAGATTAGAACTTGCGTCTGAATTATTTCTCACCTGACAAATACGAGCTATGCTTGTTAAATAATAAGAGAGATAAGAGGTAAGTTGTCCGAGACATCGTTGCTTTTATTATGTCACTGAGTTGGTCCGTCTTTCTTTTAAATCACCACTGGCTTATCCTCGAGAAGAATTAATAAAACTTATATTTCAATATTTGTGCCCTTCCACCCTTTTTCTCCTGTTAGGGTCCCTATGAGTTATGCTCCGAAGAAAGGACATACACCATACGAATCACTGGAGCTTTCTTTGTACACTTAGTTAAATTCTTCCCGCAAAAGCAAAAAAAGTACATAAGTACCACATATTTATTTATTTATTTATTTATTTATTTATTTATTTATTTATTTATGATTTACTTTGTTTGTGCAATTGTTTGTACTGTGTCATTCTGCCCTCGTTGTTCGAGTTAGAATTCTTCTACTACATTACCTATTGACATCAAAGGAGCACTCTGTGTGTTTCTTAACATGTTCATGTGCTGCGCATTATAATTAGGTCTCTAGGACCTACTTTCAAGGTTTTATTAACAGTTTCTTTGTAAATAATATATTAATTCTGCTTCCACTACCTGTTTAAATTTTGCCAACAAACTGACACTGAGAGGTACATCTTATGATAGACATATTGTGAGCACCAAAACAAGATAGACGTGACCTAATTTCAAAGAATTTTATTTTTTGTTAAAAAATTAGTATCCATGCAGTAATTTAAATACATGTTTACGTGTTTCCTTCAAACTGAAACTAAGGTATTTATCTTTAGGATGGAAACGTGTTGCACACCAAAACTGGGCAATACATTACGAAATTTTCTTATTAACGGGTTAAAAATTTTGAACAGCCTTCCTGTCCAGGGTGCAGCATTTATATTACGTTGTGTATTAAAATTTAGCTTTGTGTGCATCTCGGGAGTAGCAAATATCGTACATCAAAAGTGGATCAATGTGGCATACTTTTCCGAATTTAATAAAAAATGGCAATAACTATGTTTTGGTTCTAAGTCCAATAGCTTTTCACCTTTAATTTGCCAAACACACTAATTGTACATCAAAATCAGTTCCCATATCAAAACTGGATCTTGGTGGCATCATTGTGTTCTTTTTACTCAAAGACAGCGCCTGAGTTGTAATTTAAGCACCTTTTTCCACCAAGTGTGCATCATGAGTGCATCTGGAGATTGAGACTGGCCAAATATCAAAAGTGGGTTGCTGTGACCACCTTTCCATCGTCACTTGAACACATTCGAAGATACTGACTGGTACCATGGAAGTGAGAGTATCTTGACCGCCATTTAACTTGTTCTCTTATTATCTTTTCACTAGAAAAACTGTTGGGACGTGTCAACTAACCATCAGAGTGCTACAATACTACTTGTAATATCTGTGTTGCCTATACTGTGTCATCTTTAATCGCGCAATTATCTCAGAAAGTTGTACTAATGTATCACATGACAGTTGTATCTTCTATTTTCACTCGCTGCCTCAACGTGTAGGATAAAATTAAATTCATTTTTATCTGTTTCTAATTTTTTAAATTCTTTATTTACTTTACACAAAATTAAAATGCCAAATTGACAACCTGATAGACCGATAGATAGGTAGACATATAAATTAGTAGAGGAGGGGATGTAATGACATGTGCCTCACCTATATAATCGTCTATTTCACAAATGCAAGGCGTACGGATCTAGATAGTACAAGTCTCTCTCTCTCTCTCTCTCTCTCTCTCTCTCTCTCTCTCTCTCTCTCTCTCTCTCTCTCTCTCTCTGTGCGCTTCACCAGTATAGGTAAGTATCTCTTTCTAGTCTTTATAGAGTATAGGAAACAATAGACTCGTGCACATGAAATGTAAAAGAATACAAAATTTAGCCTTCCATTAACATGGAAAGATGATAGCCAATCCAAAGTTAATTCTGACTATGATTCTTACGTTAATTGGCAGAACAGCAAGAAGAATGCAGAACCGCTTATAGATTCATCAATCCCCAACAACGATATGACAGACTAAAAAAAAATACGAAGCTTGAGGTTTTGCCCCTGCGCCTTCTACATTAGGGTCCCTTTTCACAAATCAACATTTCTTTCAAGATTTTTCGTACGACTTTCTTATGCAACTGCCGGTGTTTGACTAATAAGGATTACGTACACATGTTCGTATGTTTCTCTATCATTTGACCTAGCTTTACGTGCAGGCGTAAGTGCAACGCGTTTCTCCGAGTTTCGTTGTGGAGAGCGGGAGTCGGATAGGGGGTTATTTGAGATGCTCCATGATATTCATATATATATATAGTAGTAGTAGTAGTAGTAGATGTATTTTGAGGTTTTTATTCCAAAGAGGGTTTTAGGCCAGAAACCCCCACCCCCTCAAAGATAAATATATTATGACATTTTTTCACCACCTCAGAGACCCCCTCTCCCTCAAAAAACCACCCTCTTATCTCAGAAAATGATGAAATTTTGAAACCCAAAGGGGATTCTAGACCAATAGATTTTTCATATTAAACAAATGAAATATTATATATATATATATATATATATATATATAATGTCCTTCTGTCATTCAATCCGACATGTTGGATTTGATCTGACAAACAAATTTTGTAAGAGATTTAATTCAATTAAATCAGCCTCATGCTATACTGGTATAAAACCTAAAATAATAAGCAATTGTATTAAAAATGTTGGTTGCCATGTATCACCAAAATATGGATCAGTATGGTTATTCGCAACTGAAAATGACGAACGAATAAGAGGTTGGGCAGATGATCCAATGACATTTATTGACAATATAGTTGACGCACTTTTTGATAATGATATTTCTAAACATCTACAGTGTATGTAAGCAAGGTTTCTATCTCCGAGACCCCCTACCCCTCCAAAACTTTCTATGTTAACATTTTGTCAAAAATATGTTAGAAAAATATTTTCACTCACCTGTTCACGTAATCCTATAGCAGAATGGCTATGAAGAAAATTCTAACTGCCTTTTATATCGTTATTCTGGAAAAATATATCGCAAATATCTTTGACCTTGATTTCAGTAGGCGTTTTGGGAAAATCCATTGGAAATTACCTATCTTTAACCTTGATTTGGAGTGGGCGTTATATTTTAGGAAAATCCATTGCAAATGACCTATCTTTGACCTGATTTTGGCGTTATATTCTAAAAATCCATTGGAAATTCCATATCTTTAACCTTTCAAAATGATTACATGATCCAGTTATTATGGAAATTCCGTGTGGGCAGACGGCATGCAATATATTATGACGCTCTGATTGATTTTTATTCACAGCAAGACAATT